>MU227386.1:4161262-4205226 GCA_018584345.1 Thuja plicata | reverse complement strand
TGGCTGCACAATCTTCCATGACCTATCTTAGGCGTACTCGTAGGAAGACACTGGGATAGGCTGCTATGAGCCTAGTTTTGATATATGTTTTGAACTTTTGATTCCATGGATTTCATATTCCATGAATGTTGTAGACATTTGACAGTGAAACTATTTATATTTCAGTTTCTAGTGTGTTATTTAGTTTAACAGTTTATAACTTTATACTTTCGCGATCTATGTAAAGTTGTAAACTTGTACATGTGTGCAAAGTAGCTTCTATTTATCTCAATTATTGTGTATTTGATGTTAATTGACTAAATGATGCATGAAAAACGCTTTAAATCCTCAAAAATCTTTGAATTTCTTGGGTTTTTCGAGTCCTTGCCGAGTCTGGCCGCCGAGGCCAATCCGACCTTGCTGAGTCCAAGGCGAGTCCGAGGCTTGTAACTTTGGTTCCAATGGGTTTGATGTCGTGTTGGTCCGCTCCCAATAGGCTGAATGTCGGAGGCCACAACGTGGGTTTCCCCAACTTTTTCCATGTCTCCTCCGGAAGTACATTTGCTCCGGACCCTCCATCTACAATGGTGTCTGTGAGAGTGGTGCCAAGGATGTCCATCTCAACCACCGCTGGGTGACTCCCACTATTCACGGCTAGCAACATAGGATCTGCAGTAAGACTTGGAGAAGTTTTGGGTACCTGACGAGGTTGTGATGGTGTCGTGTTAAGGATAACTGTCCTTAGTTGAGGTATGGTCTCCAGGAGGTCCTGGAGTTTTACCGGCACCTCCGTCTGTAATACTTGCCTTAAGATGTTTTCCTCCGTCGTCGTGCGTGAGGTGCTAGTAGCTTCCTAGGTGCTCTTTCGTTGTGTAGCCATCTCCTTCTCAATTGTTTCTTTTGCTTCGCGTGCCCTCTCCGTCTCCGTACAGGGGTTCTGGATATGTGGCCTTCTTTGCTTGGCCCCTTGTAAGTACGAGCACGGTATTATCAATGTCTATGAAGTTCACTCCCTTCGGACAATGTGCATTGTCGTGGTCACTAGGACCACACCATTTACACAAGTGTTGTGGGGAAGCACCCTCGGCTTTGCAGTCACGAGCGAAGTGCCCCCATTGGCTACAGGCACTGCATTGGATGATAGGTCTCCCTTTGGCGTCATACTGGATGCGGCTTTGGTTGTTATTGTTATTATTTCCCCCTCTCCTATTATCCCGGTAGCCTCCGGATGACGCCGTGGTGTTTGTTTGCTGGGAGGTGCTTGCTAATGTAGACGTTGTGGCCTGTTCTGTGAACAATACTTGTGCACTTCGTGACTTCATGTTGTACGGGCACTCCTTGATGGGGTGACCCATAACTTGGCAGATATCACAGAATGATCTTTTTGGACAGGAGCCTTTGGTGTGGCCATTCTCCTTGCAGTTTGTGCACCATAGTTCGTCTTCTCTGCTCGTACCCCCCTTCATTGTCTTGAATTCTTTTAACATTCTCTCCATATCTTTTTGGAGGGTCGTGACCTTCTTCTTCGATCCCTCGTCATTGTTGCTTTCTTCTTCGGAAGTGTCATTGTCCGACGAAGAGGATTTACTTCTCTTCTTTTTCGATGTCTTGTGCTCACTTTCCAAGTCGATGGCTCGGTTATATGCATTGTCGTATGAGGTGGGAGGAACTATCTTCATCTTCCTCTGAAGGTTCAATTTCAGCCCTTCTACAAACCATCTTTTCTTCAAGCCGTCGACTGGCTGACTCTCCATTTTTTCGACTAACTCCTTTAGTCGGCAACTGTAGGCCCGCACAGTCTCCTTGCCTTGTTTGGTACTGTATATCTCTGAAACAATTTCATTGTCATCCCTCAGGAGTCGAAACTCCTTTTGGAATTCTTTCTCAAGTTCGTCCCAAGTGGCCACCTTTGTTTTGTCTACATCGGAGTACCAGTCGATGGCTACCCCTCTGAATGTGGCGGGGAACTGTTTCACCCATTCTGCCTGGTCGGCGACTCCATTCGACGACCAGATTGTCTCGCACGTACAATAATGCCGTACTGGATCTTCCTTCACATCTCCATGGAATTTTGGTAGCTTCTCTTTGTTAGTCGCCATGTTTACTTTTCTAGGTGTCGACTGTGTTTGCAGCACCGGTTGTGTTATAGGCTGGGATGGTACTGCCGGCATCGATACCCGGGAAATGTTTGGTACCATACCACTTGATGTCCCTGAACTACTGAAACTTTCCAGGCCTGGTGGCTACTGTGATCCCCGTGCCCCTATATCACTTCAATACTCGTGGCGGCAGCGGTATCCTGAGCCTCCCTCCGTGCGGCTTCCTCTTCTTCCTTCCTTCGGGCTTCTCTTGCTTCCGTCCGTGGGGTTAAGGTTAAGGACCCGAACAAGCTCCTTGTTTCCTGTAGGCAGTCCTCGTCACTTCTCCTGGCCTCCCAGTCATATTCCTCCAGACCCTCGCCTTCACTTACTCCCTTCGGTAGTCCTTCGGCGCGTCTTCTGTATCTCTCCCTTCGCTCGGCTTGCTGTTGTATGAGTACGGCTTTTCTAGCGGCTTGTTCCTCCTCGAGTTCCTTCTTTCTATTTTTATTCAATTGATTGGGCATGAATTCTTTGCTCACTTCTCCACAGGGCAATAATCAACACATCAATTTATTTTATTTTTTTATTTTATTCATTCATGTCTTTCTATTCCAACACTTCTCAATTGAGTGATTTCCTCATTGTATTGTCTTCTCCTTCGTAGAGCTCCGTACATGCGTCGTCGGCCTCTGGGTTAATCTCACCAACTGGTAGGCCCATAGTGCATGTACGCCATCCAGTTCTTGTCTTCCCGAGTACGTCGTTTACCCGCTGGGGTAACCTAGTTTATTGATGCATAGACATTGTACGGAAATACAAATACATAAGATAGATCAGAGAATACCAGAATCTTTATTAATCATTCGTAACTCGAGTACATTTACAATAGTCACTATATCATATCATCTCTCCGAAGAGAAAGTGCATTGCTTATATAAAACTCGAAGGGGTGTGACCAAACATCACCACCGATTCCCAACCGCCGTCCGGTAGTAACTAAGTACCGTCGGCTACACATAATATAACTAACACAGCATAAAGTAAGTACTACGGCTAACAATGGAGTCCCTTTGGATTTTCTCATAAGCCTCTTTGTTTGAGATTGTTGCATGATGTCAAATGACTGTGTTAACTATATGAACTTTCAATAATGATTTGCAATATGACTCGTCATTTCTTGCCACTCATTTTTTATCACTATCTTCAGGCACATTGCATAGTGTTGTTCTCATAGGCTGGCAGAATCACTACTTTGATACCAATTGTAATGTCCCCTTTTGGATATACCCTAAAATTTGCTTACAAATGAACAAGAATGCTATTGCCTGCAATTAATAGTTATCCCTGATCTGATCTATGTGCCTGCTCTCTGATATCTTGTGAACTGATCTGCTTTGTATGAGTGCCGATGCTAATTAAATTGCCTTCCTTGATGTTTAAGGGAAAGATACCACTTCATACTTGTTCTATTCTGCTCTAAGTCTGTCTTTGACCTGCTTTTATTTATAATGCCCCCTTCAATGCTTGGAATGAATTCTCCTTTATACTTTGTTGGTGGAAAGGTCACCACCTTTCTAAAGAATTGAGTCACCACTTTTTGTAGTTGCCTTTGAGAATGATACATTATTCCTCAAATTGATCTCCCTTTTTTTCCCCTCATCAAATGTAACTTTCTCCCCTTTATATCCTCCAATGTGAGGTAGAGACACACCTCTTCACACTGGTCACAACCTTTCACAATTACCACCCTTTGAAAGGGTCACAACCCTTCATCATTGCTTCCCCTTTAAAATAGTCACTTCCTTATCTTCTTCCCCTTCCTTTCTTCTTCCACTAATGCTTCCTTAATTCATTTGCTCCATTTTTTCTTCTTTAATATCTTCCCCCTTCAAATAAAGTTCTCTTCTCTCCCTTTTATATCTCATGTTTGAGAGTCACAACTTTTCATTTCATGCCTTGTGACCATTCATTAAACATAACTAAATTCTTATTGTATTAAGTTTTATTTTTATTCTTATATATTTTAATTTTTTATTATTATTATTATTTATCAATAAATTCCTATTTCAACAATGGGACATTGCAGTTTGAGGGGAAGCACCACTAATGAGGTGTGCATGGGTAGCTTGGATTAAGGCCACAAGGACCTTCATGACATATTCCATTTTTCATAATTTTATTGCCTTAAACCAAGCTCCAAATCCTTCAGAAAATTCCCTTTTAGGTTTTATTTTATTTTTTATTTTTTTGAAAATGCAGTTTTTGGGAACCTTGTGGGTTTGCCCAAGGTGTGGCTCGACCTTGTCTATTTGGCCTAGGTATGTTTTATGTGTACTTGTGCCTAATGATCATGCTAGGGGAAGATCTTGTTTGAGCCCAGGCTAGATCAAAATAGGGATCAAAACCTAGCGTAGACTAGTCTATATGGCATGATTTGAAGAAGTTCAAAATGTGCTAGAAATGATGCCCAATTTTTTATGTCAAACACATCGTTTATGCCAATAAGATCAATTTTTTAAATAATAAGTAGATTTCAGAGGACATGAACAATGTATTCAAGATCCTTGGATTAGGGTATTGCAATGAAAAAAAAGATGTCTAAGCTTGACAATTGACTCACCATCCAAATAATCATAGTTTGTGGTTTCGATAAGAAAGGTGAACACCAAAAGTTCGTTTTGGCATCACAAATTGGGTCTCATCAACTATGGATCCACATTGCTCGAGTGCTCATAACATGGTGTGAGGATAACCTTTCATTAAATCCCCCATGTGAATTTGTAAAGGAAGCATATAAGGAAAGCATAGTCAAGAAGTCTCCAAAGAACAAAGTTAATAGAGCACCAAAGCCCTTACAGGTTATCAACAATGACATTTGTGGGCCAATTATAACATCTCCTTTAGGAGTCAAATACTTTATTATGCTATTGATGGCTACTCCATTTTTTGTGGATTTGTTGCATCCAAAGCAAGGATGAAGCATTTTCTAGATCCAAAGAATTTAGAGCCTTTTTGGAGAGCACGTATTAGAGAAAGATCAAATGTCTCTAATTAGATAGATGAGGAGCCTAAAGAACATATTAGCAGAAAAATTAAACAATGTCTCATAGATCCTGACATCACATGGTAGCACATTGTCCATTACACTCCATAACAAAATACAGCTGCCGAAAGAAAGAATCTCACCAATATGGAGATGAGTATGTTACATGCAAAGAGGATGGACCTTATGATCTAGGAGATGCTCTTGTTTATGCTACCCACGTCATTAATAGACACCAATTCGTACTCTCATAGGGTGTGTTGCACATGAAGGTTTGAAGGGTGGAAAACAAGATATCTTCTTATTGCCAACTTATTCATTGTAGATATTCATTACATATCACATACCATAAAGGTCCCAAAGATTGCACTACACTTTTTGGATGATTCACCAAGAGAAAAAGCAAGGGGAATAGGAGATTAGAGCTGTGTGACATTGCAAGGGAGTTTGTGACGAAATCTAATGCTGAAAATGACAAAAAAAATCACATTAAATTTCATCTTCTCAGAACATTGCAACTATAGTTATAAGATTATACGAGTAAAGGGATTTAGGATTGAGCAATATGAATGCACTTGTGTAAATGAATGCATGCAACATCTTCTTTAAGAAGTTGTATTTTCTTTATTCTTAATTAAGTCATCATTGTAGTTTTATTCTTCTCGATTAGTGTTAGCTCTAACTAGGGTAAGAGGTTGCAAGCTAGTTTCACTGTCAAGACCTGGTTAACTAATGCTCAAGGGGATTAAGAATTATATTATTGGAAGCTTCGTTGGAGGAAATAGAAATGGTGGGAAGTGAAACTTCAAAAAAATTTAAAGCTTGAAGCATAGAAAACTAGAGAGCTATGCTAACTAGTAAATTTTTCTTTTATAAATTATCATATATTTCCTCAAGTATTGTGGCTTTGGCTGTTGAGAAGAATCGGAGAAAGTTAAAGTTGCAGATTTAAGATTGATAGATCAATCTAGTAGATGCCAATTTTTTTGAAAGCGATTAAGGATATAGACAAACCTTGGAGTAGAGTTGTAGATTATTGGTTTGAAAGAGTCCTGGATTCTCTTATAACAACTTGGGAATCCATGGTTGGATGAACTTTAATGCAAAGAAACATGATTTTCTAGAGGGAATCAAAGAAAGGTTCTTCATTAAGGTTGCACCAAAAAGAAAGGTATTGTTTCTAGAAAAGGGAACCTCTCTAGACTGTAAGAAGTTTATCTAAGGTGAACAAGAACCAATGAGATGCCATGAGGAGTGGGAGGGAATCCAAAGAGAAAATAGAAGGTATGAGAAAGAGATACAATAATTGGGGACCCAAAAGATAAAACAATGAAAGAAGACCAACTAGACAGATAAGTAAGAGGAAAATGGGAAGAGCTACGGCATATGAGGAAAGAAGATTAGTTGTGGAGAGAGATAAAGAGATCAAAAGAAGATAGAAACATAAAAAAGAATGGGAAGAGAGAATTAAAAAAAGATAAATTAGAGAGATAGGTCTAGTAGAGGAAAATGCACAAAATAATGAAAATGAATATGCAAAAAACTTCATATACTTTAGAAAACACGAAAATAGAAGAGAATAATGTAATAGCACCACTTGGGACTTGTTGGCCTATAGAGGAACAAGCCCAACAAATAGGGTTTGATGAATTAGATTAAAGGGTTAGCTTAAAAATGAAAGCCTTAAGAGAGCTAAGATAAGTCTCGGTAGAAAACATGGTAATAATAGGAGATGAGATAGAGGGAAATATTGGAATTGATAGACCAAGAAAGACCCCTCTCTGTGCTACCACTAGATGAAGAGAAGAAGATGGTGAAGTAGATAATGAAGGCTAGTAGATGTGAGCGTGGTAGACCAAGGGATGTACCAAGCTGAGACCTTGGTAGAAGAGTTAGAATCAGAAGAAGAAAAAGTAGATGATGGAGAATGGCAGATTGGGGAGGGGTAAACTGTGACTTGCTATGGCGGAACCTTGTTAGAAAATACTATTAAAGAAGCAGAAGGAAGTGAAATAGGTGAATCATGGGAGTTGTAGTACTATAAGTAGAAGTAGATGAAATAGATGGTAGAGAATGGTTAGAAGAAAGTGAAAATGAGGAAAGTCTCACTCTAGTCCCTATGTTTATGGAGGAAAAAAATGAAATAATGGAGGAAAGAGATACAAAGTTTTGCATGGGAAAAGATGCAACGTTTACCCCAATCTGAAAGATGAAGTTTGTGAAAATGAATCCTTTAAACTATCATAATCTCCCATGTCACTTGATGGATAGATAAAACGATCGTGATGATTGGGGAGAGAAGAATTGGAGTAGGGAATAAGGGATACAAATAGTGTGTGGAGTTGCCAAAAGTGTAAAAGAGAATAGTGAGGAAGAGAAGTATAGTTAGAGTATTTGATAAGATACTACGTAAAGAGTTCTTTTCAATAAAGATAAGGGAAGAACCTTTCAATAAAATAAAAGGACAGTAGAGAGTTTATGGAATCTTCCATATAGAAGTACATGATCTGTAATTTCTCAAATTTCAAGTGTAGAAACTGCTAGAACGCAAACTATTGTTCTACTTGTTTGAACAAAAGATAGTGCTTAAGAGGAATGAATGTTGCTCAAAGTAGAGAATAAAAAGCTTAAAATGAAAAGAAACTCACCACAGCAACTAAATTTTTAATCCTGGAAAAACCCCAAGAGGGAAAACCAGCAATTACAATTGCACAACCACCTAAATGTTACTGATCACCAAGAACAAGTACAGAGAGTAGATACAATCATACAACTAGAACTGATCCTATGTTCACCGTCAAGCTTCAAATGACTACAATCAGCTGAGTTTCTCTTAATTTTGATGACTACAATGCTCACACTAGCCTCCAGTGATACGAACCATGCTCTTTTCACCTTTGAATAAATGTTGGAACATCCCCATTGTGCACTAGATGTATCCAAGAGTGGAATTGGAAGTAGAAGAGTTGGACAATTTGCTTCAAATTGTGGATATCTTCTATTGTATTTGTGACAAACCGCCTGTTCTCATGCTTTTCTTATAACAGTTTTTTATTCTGCTATGGTAGTTTCAGGTTCAGCGCAGTGGTTTTATTTCCACAACATTAGTTTTGTAATTGCCTCCCATCATAAAGTGGTGGTTTCATCTTGTGGATAAAAGTATGAGCTGTTTTTTGGCTGATCTATTTTGGAAAACATCATACAAATGAACTTAAGCACACATCACCGAATTGGCAAGTTGTACTTCCTAAGATAGTACTTCATATTAAATAGAAGTTGCCACTTTTTGGTAGAGAATGAGATACTAAAGACTTAAAGGAATACATTTTTTTCCAAGATTTATATTGGTGACATCATGGAATTATAGACCCAAAAGTGGAAATATTTGATTTCTTGGGGACTTTCAGGGATGAAGTGTTAAAATGGTAAAATATAGCCTATCATGGACATGGTTGAATGCAGTATTTAAGAGTAACTATCCTAATTTGGAGGAACCGAAGAAGATAATAAGAAATATGTGTGAGTTCATACAAATGAAGAGCCTATTAGGAACCATGATAAACAGTTCAAAGCCATAGGGCAGAAATTGAAAGAGACTCTGAATGAGAGGTAGACGGTAGAGTGGTTAATCTTCAGGTTAGTGTTATACTGGAGAGCTTCCATATATGGAAAATTATTCAATATGTATGTGGAGGCACAAGTTTGTGACAAGGCTAGAAGCACAATCATGGAGATGAGAGGGTGATTGTGAATTGCTGGCTGAATTGAGTAGAGTTCAACAAGAATTGGTACAATTGAGACAGAGACATGAAATATTAGTGAAGGGTGAAGTGCAACAACTTGAGTCTCTAGTGGGTATGATGTGACCAAGAATATGGTGCACTATATGTTACACATAAGGGCACTCAAGGATAGAATGGGTACACTATGTTATGGCAAGGTTTATTGCTACAATAAGGAGTAATGCATCAAGAAATAAATTATTAAGCTCACTATATCAACAACCTACCTATATATACCTAAATGTTGTGGTGTGGAATATACAAGTTGTGGGATCGACACTCAAAGCACTTTTTCTTGCTCAGGGAAATCTTTCCTTCCACTGCACAACTAAAATAATAGCATGCTACTCATATAATCATTGTAACTATCAATTATTGGGGTAGGATGCAATGGAGGAATTTAAGTAGATGAGAGGGAGAGCCATTGTGGCATCTTAGATGCTAACCCCATAGCCAGTAGAGCATACCCCTTGCTGCAAACCTACCAAAACAATAGGTAGAAAAACCAAGATCAGGCACTAGGGGGAATTGTAATGATGGGAGTAAAGGAGGGTACTATGATGGGATTAGAGGTGGATTTTAGTGTTAGGGGAGGGGTAGAAGATATGAGAAAGGACTTATTTGTTTTAGGTTAAAACTTGGACATATACAAGGAATTGTATGATTAATGCTAGAATAGACTAGTGTAAATTCTACAAAGATACGACACATGATTCTTTCAACTGTTCAGTGACAGCATTTCTCTAGGGCTAAATTTGAAGAGCCCCGAACATAAAATAATCTTTAGGAGCCAATCATTTGATAAAAATGCCACATAATTGGGAGGTTGGGTACATCATGAAATCCCTTGATACAAGAGTTGGAAGAAAGTCGAAGTAGAGAGAAAGAAGATCTAAAATACGATTTCTAAGAAGTTGGAGGAATATACTAAGGATTTAGGGTTGGAATGAATTTGTGAAAGAAAATACTAAAAACCTTTGTATTAGAACCAAAGATGGGACAAAGGATCACCTAGCAGCAACGATCAAGAGAGGAATCAACAGTGCAATAGAAGAGGACTTAATGGAGGGAGAGAAACACAAAAGAGTGAATAGCTGAACATTGTGGTGCAGAAAATAGTTGATAAGCACAAATAAGTTTTTATGATAAGCCATTTCTATTAATTTACAAACTTTTAGCCTATGTATTTATGATTTTAGAGCATCAGATGAATATTTAATGTTTTATTTGAAATTTAATTTCATCGAGGATTTTGTTATAAATAATATTATATTGTATCTCATAATTATCAACTCCTTTTTCTCTTGAAGTGTAGCCGGGAGATTAGTAGTGGAAAAGCTGAGTTCTTTCTCTTTTAAATAAATTTCATCAACATATTTAAAAGGTACATGCTTATAAGGATAGTTTGCTTAGGTGCCACATGTCTTGAAATCATACGAGCGCTGAGATCAATTTGATTAACTTAAAATTTCTTCAACTTAAAGCAGACATAACAGGGCACCTACTTTTCTTAGACATTATTCATGTAAAGTATTTAGGGCCCAGAATGGGAATCGATATACCGTGATGTGCCTTGTAAATTGCTGCTTATAAATTCATCCAAATTTCTCATATTCACCAAGGTGGTCACTGATATGTGCTTCACTTATTCAAATTTATCTTTCTAGATAACATTTGTTCAGAGTTACCTATAGGTGATCTAGAAAGCAGAATTTTTGGGTCGATTTGCCATACGCTTTATGCTCGTGGAGCTTTGATTTGTGACTGCCTTTTGGTAGATAATGATTTGTCGGACCACTTTGTCATTTAAGGCAGTATTATTCCAAACATGATTGTTTTAATTTTTCTTCTCTTTACTTATTGTACTGAATTGTCGTAGCCAGCTCCTGATATTTTGGTGTGATGACCATGTTTTTACAGTTGGTGTAGTCTTCTAAGGCCATGCCGCATTAAAACTGCAATACCAGTGGAGGGTCGATTTGAAAGGCTCGTTATTTCGTCGACAGTGACTCGAGACCACCATATTCTTAATTATATAGATTTTTCGAACAAGGCTATAAAGGTACGAATCGTCTAACATGCATGTCTTGTGATATAAATGTTGGAAAAACGTTATATTTAACCAACATGATAAGAGCCTACTCTAAGTTGGGCATGGCATTCCCCTGGAAAGTTTTACTTTTTATCCGAAAGATTCCAAATAATCTTCAACTTATATACCCTTGTTCCTGCTCAAATAAAGCTTTTCTAGATTTCCACGTTTTAATCTCAATTGTAATTTGGAAATATTTCTTTGGGAATGCAACTCCCAAAATTTTATTTATATCAAAATTAGACTTTATATGATTCGATTCTTCACTAATGCCTCTGGCTGAGCTGAGAAAGTTTCTGTTTCTGAGACAGGAACATGAAGAAATTCAACTGGAAGCTCCAAAACCTCAGAGAATGAAGCGCTTGAACTCCTTGCATATTGTTTCTGACTTAGAGCGTGAGGATCCCAACAAAACATATGCGACTGTAGTTCTTAAACGCACTTCAGAAGGAAGCTGATGGGTTTAACTTGGATCAAAGCAAACAATTCTCAAGTCTTAATTTGGTTGGCCTACAAAGAAAAAATGGTTCAGTATGTGCTACTAACCAGTCTTATAGGTCGGTCTGAAAGTAATGGCTCTGAGCTGAAAGCCCATCTCAATTGGAGTCCACGAGTTAAAGAATATATGCTTCCTATTTTACACCATGCTTATTCCAAATATCAGATAGAAAGAACTAAGGTCAAAGGGAAACTTGATGTTTCTCCATTGTATTTTTATTCTTATAATGAAAAAAAAGTTACATTGATCCACCATTGATCATCATGGTCAATAACCCAAAGTAATCGATCGTGAATAACTAATTCTTTTATTGGTAAAATGAATTATATCAGGTTTCTTCTCCATAAAAATAAACCAGGCTGGATGCCCATTAAATATGAAAACAGCACAAGCAGTGAAAGTTTCTTAATGAATACAGCCATTTTGATAAATATTTCCAGTGGGCTGATCAAATGAAAGCAAACTTGTTATGATACAATTCGAACGAGAGAATTACTTCAATTGGATTACACGACGATGCACTTGATATTGCTTTTAACTATCCCATTTATTAGAATTTGAGAATTGCCTTCCACAATGAGAGAGGGAAAGCCTGCGAATAAGCAAGTTTCAGTCCATCAACTAAGGTTATCATTTCAGCTTACTTGTTAGTTCGTTGAGGAATGAAAAATGAGGTAACCACTTCAAAGGCGACCTTTTATTCCTGATTAGACAGCCTACTCTAGCAACCCCGGTTTCCCCTTCGGAGCGTCATCAAATTCTCATTGTTTTGTATCTTAACCCCTCATCTTGAGGTGGAGAATCTTCACAAAAGCATTTGAGTAAAATGTTGTAGCAATCATCATGTTCTCTGTGATATAGACTGCAACTCGTCGAAATAAGTATTCCTGTGGTGCAATGTACATTCCTCATATTGCCCATAACATGGATATGTATTTAAGTTTGAATGCTTCATACTCTCATAAAATAAAAAAAATATTGTTGTTTTGTTTTTGTTATGTTATTGTGTGTGATTTTTGTTTGTATAAAAAAAAATCACATATAGTGAAATTTACAAGTAAAATAATAATAATTATAAATTGTAGAAATATATTCTCTCTTAAAATACAGAGATATTTTAAAAGATCTTAAGAATGCTAATAATATATCTAATGATAGTAGATACAACAATGAGCAAGTCCATGGGCCAATTTGTAATGCCCTCTTTTAATATGACCTTGGAAAATAAATATTTAATAAGGTCAAGAAAGCAATTTATTTAATTATTTGATGTCATCCTTCAAAACTAAATCAAAAGTGATATAATTTAGTTAATTTTAATAAAGTGACTTTGATATTATTTAGTTAATTTTAATAAAGTGACTTTAATGTTGAGTTATGTGAAACTTAATTAAATCATTTTATTATTATTTCTCCAAAGTCAAATTAAAATCAAAAGAGTAGAAATAAAAAGAAAAAAGAAAAGAAAATGAAAGAGGTAAAGAAGAAGGAAAGCCGAGAGTCACTACAGTGGACTATAAAATAACAATGAGACTCCTTTAGACCATGTTTGGTTTTTAATTATTTCTTTTTTAAATTCTAATCAAAAGTGGGCGCCAATGTTTATGAAAAATAAATCTGAATTTGTGAAGAATATTGGAAGGTTTATTGAAGACTTTAGAGTCATATGGATGATCAAATCTGAACTCTAAACATTGTTAAATATTTCAAGAGAATCATGGCCATTAAATTAACCTTGTGTGGGTTAGTGATCTGCCATCTTGGCCAAAAGTGGAATATTATTTACTGCTGCGTATAATACCTGAAGGGTTGTGTTCGGAAGAGAATTATATTTGCAGAACTTATATTGATATTTCGAATTATATTTGCAGAACTTATATTGATATATATTGGCATAATAACTGTAAAGAGCTGGCGCTTACCTGTTATTCTTGGCACGTATTCCATTGGCCTTGTGTTGGGATTTCTTTTTCGGCTGAATGCTGGAAAGACTATTGGTGATTCAAAAGTAGTAATACTGAGAATATTTGTTTCGTGGAAATACGTGTGGAGTTGGGCGGCTCCTGTTGCATTATTTTGGCACGAGATTTCATGGTGTTAGCTTTTCTTGGCTTGGCATGGTTTTGGCGTGAACATTTTCATATTTCTGCAACCGTGAGTTTCTAACATCCTTGCCAGGGCTTCATATCTTTTTCATCGAACATCCTGGTTTGTGGCGTGATTCTTAGGCGGGGTCGAGCTACCTTGCATGCATAGGCTAAGATGACACTCTTGCATTTGTTGCTGAGGATATTTTGATATGAATGGTGTGGGGTTTCAGACAAGTGCTTCTGCCACGTTTTGGAAAGTTATTCTCAGTGTGAGCATAGAATAACAAGTGTGTTTCTGTGGCATAACCTTGACGTCTTGTAGCTGTCAGTAAGAACAGTCGGAGCCAATATCTTCTATGATTGTCGAGTAGGGTTTGATCATGAGAACTCTTCTTGCTGTGTGTGATGGTTCTTTGCTCCAAACCTGCACTACCACTTGTCTCTGCTGTTCGTGTAAATCTTCTGAGGAAAGAGCGAAATCAGTCTCTTATTGTTAGGCGATTCCCAGTGCCCAGCAATACTTATTCCATGATATCAACTGTAAAAGATAGTTTATCTGTATTCTCTAAATCGATAATACTGCTGCAAGTTTATAAGGTCAGAACTTATTCATCACTTACTCTGGAATAGAATGTTTTCAGAGCTTGTGCTTGTAATTTATATTCTTTGTTAAGCATTACAATACAAATCTGCGCTTTTTAACAGCAATTGACATACAATTCATAACCTTTTTAAATATTTCAGCGAGCTACCTTTCAAGGAATATATGCAAACTGTTTGACAAAATTACACAGTGAGTAGAAGGGGGAAAAACATAAATTTAGTACCGAACTAGGTGGATACTTACACAATCAAGGAACCAAGGTTTTAGGAGGAGCAAGAGTAACATCGATCACTCCAACTTGGAAAAAAAGGTCCACATCACCGTTTGACTGGTGGTGCTCACTGGGTAAACAGGTATTGGCAGGGTAGTAAGCGAAAGGAATTTTACCTGCATTGCAGGTTTGAAGTAAATCGGAAAAGCGATTGGTTCAAACAAGGTGAAAACTGGAAACAAAAGAAATGGACAAGCACGATTGGAACAAGGGCACACACAAAATGATGACGCGAAGAGGGAGATCAAGAGAGGGTCAAGGTATGATCAGAGAAGGAAACAGAGATTTCCGAAAAAGGGCAAACATCGGAACTGGAAGAAACAAGGAGAGGATCAACAGTAAGGAAGGCATTCGCGGAGGAAACTTCAAAAATCAATGGAGGGGTGGAAACCTTAACTGGATCGAGAGGTGGGATAATCGTTCGGTTACAGAGGTGGGATAATCGTTCGGTTACATGTGGTTTCCAGGTGAGAAATTTGACAAATCCAATTCTGATGTAGCTAAAACCAAGAACGTAGATGTGTCCCAGAAAACCCAAAAAAACAAAACCAAGAACAAAATTAGAAACTAGAATCCCTAAACAAATTGGATATCTTATTAATATTTTCCTTTGTTCCATCAAGTTTATGGGAGAAGGATGGCAGGGGACAAGGACTATTATTAAAATATTCATATTAACACTATGGAAGCTTAATACATAACGTTGGGCTTAATTAAGATTTCACTTGAGCATTGCCAAACAATTTTAAAAAATCAAATGTTTTTATTGTCAATATGCATACATATTATTATACAAGGATTATAACAGAATGTCTAAAGGATCTAAGTTTCAATTATAAAATGACGAAAACAAAATATATGGCGGTCCCTAATCAGCAAATGCAATAAGTAGATTTATATCAAAATCAGAATTCAAATTTGAGCCACTATTAGTATAAGGGATTATCTTAGGCATTAAACCCCAAGTGCCCTAGTCCCCAAAATGTTTTAGGGATGGGGATAGGGGTACCAAGGGAGGGGACAAGTCCATGTGAAGCACAACTTAAAATACATTGACTTGAAAATAAATCAAGGATTAAGTTAAGGGCGTATACTCCATTTACTTGGAAAAACCCTAGGTTACCCGAGTTTCTGGGATGAGGGTATGGAGGGACACGTTTCCTTGTCCCCAATTTTTTGAGCCAGTTTTGGTGATGACAAAGGGGATGACTAGATAAAATATA
Source organism: Thuja plicata (assembly GCA_018584345.1). NCBI lineage: Eukaryota > Viridiplantae > Streptophyta > Pinopsida > Cupressales > Cupressaceae > Thuja > Thuja plicata. Next base: position 4,189,562 of record MU227386.1, on the reverse strand, counting down.
GAAAATTTTAAATACATAACGAAATTTTATTTATTCATATGAAAACATGGATAAAGCATGCTTATATATATTATATAACCTTAACATACAACATTTGCGATAAAAAATTTCGATTGAGAGTTTGCATAAGAGTCAAAGTAAAACAAATTATCAAAACCCAAACATTAATACTATGGGGTAGCCACAAAACATCCCCAAGGCGTCCTTGAGTTTTCGGGACATCCCCATTTTTGGGACGGGTTAAATAAGCATGGAGACACATCCCCGAGAACCACTAATATTTCATTGATCCACGAAAAAAATACACCACTTAACAAAATTTACATCCCTATTAATCAATCTCAAACTCTCTCCTTGCAATTCTATCATATCCTTAAAAAAAAAATTCCCTTAAAGTAGATAGCCAACCAACACTGATGCCTACCTGCCAAGCCGCTACACAAAGCCAAGAATAGGACAAACCAAACCTATCATTACAAAATGTAAACAACATGGTATAAAGGAAAGTAAAAAATAACAATTTCTTTTATCTCCAAAGTCAGAATTCTCCCCTCCTTTGAAAGATTACTACTATAAAAAACTATCATTTTTACTTGTTCAAAGAATCAAGTCTTGGTGTTGTCTTTCACCAAATAAGATATTTCTACAAATTATCATCACTAGAACAAACTTACAAATATCCTCCTCCTTTGTCAATTTGTTCTTTTTCTCTTTTCCGAGCCTATTGAAGGCTTAGCAATCCACCTCCACTAAAATCATCATTTCTCTTTGCATCACTCCTATTGGCTCCCATTACACCTACACATAAATCATTAAAAACATAAATAAAATTAAGGGAACAAAAGATTCTAATTAATACTTTATCCTTCTTTGCATTGTGCTAGTCAGGCATTGTTCTCCATTTCATATTTTGTGAGCTGGACTTCATTTCTTAGCTCGGTTTGATTTGTTTCATAAGCCAAATCCTTTTGGACATTACCTTGTATACCGTAACTGAGCATATCTATACTCTCTCCCTCAATCATCCTTCTTCCCTCCTTAAGGAATTGTTGATCTTCCACTCCTTTTTCTTCACTAATGAGATTCTCTAAACATTCTTCTAGTTATTTTTGACAACTTGCGTTCTCTAAAATAATTAAATCTTCATCACATATGGAGCTCCTAAAGACCTTTGCCTCTATTGCAATTTCCTCTCCAATGTGGACTGCTTCTAGTGCTACAACATTTTGGGCCTCCTCTTGTTATAGACTCCATTCTTTCTCATTGCAATATTTCATTACTTCTTATTTTGCATTGTAATCTTCAATGTCTTCCCCTTCTTTGAGGTAACACAACTCAATAGCTCCATTAAATTCAACTATCTATTCATTTTTATGGATAGATCTATTTTGCTCTCGAGGACTCTTGGAAGATCTCATTCAAAGGGCTTTTATCCATTGATATTTCTGCCAACTCTTTAATTGATTTAATCTTTCCTTGTTCTAACAATTCCACCCCTTGGCCAATTCTTAACTCAATGGTTTTCCTCTTTGAAAATAGCTTTTACTCACAAGGTGAGTATTTATCTTCACCATTCTTTTAAACCTCATTACCCTTTAACACTTTTGTTGTAGATTTATATTTTCTTGCTTGCTTACGATTTCATAATTCACTCCTCTAATAGATACCATAGCTCTTTCAACTCAAACTCTAATTGGTGTAGCCCCTTTTGTTGGTCCTTTGTTAACTTATGCGAGGAATCTTCTTCCACTTTGGTTATCTTCTTTCTTATATTTTGATACAACTCCATATCTAGATCCACAACCATATCTGCAACACTATAGTAGAGCTTTTTGAACACTCCTTAAGATCCCATTTAAAGGGCTTTTATCCATTAATATTTCTGCCAACTCTTCAATAGATTTAATATTTCCTTGTGTACAATATAAAATGGTGAGCAATGCGAGGAATGAAGATTGCTCACCAAATTATATAATACATTGGGGAGAAGATTTCTCCCAACATCTCACCCTCAAACAAATTAGATTAGCACAACCCAAAATGGATGAAGGGGTGCTAATGCAAGATCTAAGAGAGAGTAGGGAATTGGGGTTTCTTTCCCTTTAATGTGATAAAGATAATGTGATATGATATGTGAAAGTGACAAGATTGATTAAGGAAATAATGAATGATCAACATATGATATCAGATCTGACGCATGAAAGTAAGTGCAAGGAAACATATAGTAAGAAGGGACTCACCTTGGAGAAAGAAGAGGCGAATAGACCTTTAGATCTGGTTTTGACCATCACAAAGGTATTGGAACCTGGTAAAACTCCAGATTTGGGCTTCTAATGTCGGTAATTGCAATTTGTGAAAATCTCAGCCTCTGAGGACAAGGTTGACTTGGATGATGTTCCAGAATTTTGACCTAGTCCTTTCTACTCCAAATCTGATGAAATTTTCAGGGTGTTTGAAACTGTGACTGGTATTCCTGAATCTGGATTCGAAGCTCCGTTACCTATTCACACACACAAAGAAAAAGAAGAAAAGGTTGTGGAAAGGGGTTTGCCTTGGTCAAACCCCTACACAGGAATCAACCTTGAAATGAATAGAGATTGCATAAAGGAAAGTAAATGTAAACAAGATAAATGTTAGTATTCACCTTGCATGTAAAACCCTCATGGATGGATACTAAGATATGTCAAAACCACAAATCTGAAACTCTTCTTAAATATATTCCACAATACCCAACATGGAAATGAAAATACTATGTAGAAACTTAACAAGTAAAGCATTCACACAATGTAGACTCAACACACAAGATTTTTCCTATGGAAACCCTTGTTAGAGGGAGAAAACCACGTGTAGAATGGTATCCACAAATTTCACTAGTGCACCAAAGAAATATGTCTTGTTAGGAGTATCTTAAGCCTAGTTAAGAGCTAATACAAGTCCTATTAAGAACTACCTTGTTAAAGGATTTCAAACTCCTTCTGAGAGTTACCTTTTTAGAGGATTTATACTTAGATCCTGTTAAAGATCTTGTTCCCTCTATTAGAAGTGACCCTATTAAAGGATTTAAGTTGTAAACCTATTAGGGCTTGCCTTGAGAAATACCCAAGAATAACTAATCTGAAAATGACACTCTTTGTCTGACAGATCCACCTCAATTCTGCTCACAATGCAGCCTTATGCATCAAACAACTTCACACAATCACTTATCACGCCTTCTAAACATTGCCACATTAACCCTAAATCTCAATCTCATCCTTCTTTTATAACAACTTTATCAAATTCAGCCTTTTGCCCTAAAACGTTTTACCCATCGACAAAAAACTCAAATCTGATTGCGAAAAAACACATTGGTCTACTAAATAAAGTCAACACAACATTAATCAAGTCGCAAACAATCATTTACAAACATTAAATAGACCAGGGAACTGATCTAACCAAACTTGCTCTATATGTCTCTTGTTCTTCCTGTCGGTGTCGCTTGAATCCTCAATAACTTGCACTGATCTTCAAACTAGCTGGTGTGATCGTAGACATAACATTATGTGCCTTTGTAGATAATAAATGTATGATTGCACACCTTAAATCGATGTCCAACTCCAAATCTGGTTGACTGTTCCTTGCATCCTGTCTTCTGCTCGGTTGACTGAACACTTAGTCGTTTCTTCAATTAGATCTTCAACCCCATCGGTTAAACTGGTCTCTTGCCTCCAATACAACATGTTGCCAGAAATGACAACACCACAATACATTATCATGATCAACACTCAGATCATCTTCACCAAATGCTAGCAATCTCCCCCTTTGGCATTGATGGCAACACTTAGAAAAACAAACAAGAAATTTGCCTAAGAGTCTAATCTACTACAGAAATGAAAATACATTACATTGTAATGCAGTAAATTAATTCCCAATAGCTTAAAAGCCCCCCCTAGGAATTACAATCATGTAAACCACTTCCCTTTACCATTACAATTATATTTTTCATGAACATAGCCAAATTTCATCTTAAGTACATCATTACATTCACTCCTCCTTTGACAACAATGACAAAGGTATGACAAAAGTGTTAAAAAATTGTATTAATGTAAGAGTAGTATCACCTAGTTACATTCTACTGAAGACATCACTGAAATTAACCTTTAAATTCTGTAGATCACTGTCCCAATTCTTCAGTAAAATTTCCACATTTGCAATCTGACCACTTAGCAAAAATGCTAATTCTTCTAATCTATTAATTGTACACACATCTGGAAATGCCAAAGTCTCCTCAGCGTCCTTTACTCTTTGTTGCAAAAATATCTAGCTTGGGGATCAACAAACTCTGTAATTCTAGCAAATTAGCAATTCTCTTACCTTGCTCACTACTATTTGATTTCAAGTTGATGTGTAGGTTGCTAAGCTTTACACCAAATGCAGGAGTAGTTGTTAGGACTTATTTTTGTAAATCCCATTTTGAGCTTTTGCAAAGCTTCAATGGCAGATATCCAAAATTTCAAAGGGTTTCAAGTCCTTGTTTTGTGCGTGAAGGTTGCAAAGGGATGTGGAAACTGTGTTTTGTTGCCTTTGCATGATCTTTTTGAAGACAAAAAGGGTCGGAGGCAGTCATAGCTTCAATGGTTCCTTCGCTTGTTTCACTTGGTTTTGAAATGCCTTAAGCCATATATCCCACATTGGCTGTGCAATGAAAGAGCTTAATGTTTTTATATCCAAATGCACGATAGTTGTGTGTCGAAAGGCATGTGCCTTTTGGTAGACAGCTCGAAGGATAGGGGAGATGACGTGGCAACCAGCTGGTGGACAAGGAGGAAATTTTGTGGGCCTGTGTGGAGATGACGTGGCAGTAGAGACCAAGGATGACAGGTGGCAGGTTGTTGCGTAGTCGCGGTGGTTTGAGAAAATTGACGAAGATGCCTGCGAGTGCGCAAGATGCTGACACGTGGCGGTGAGGGCCAACCAAACATCAGAGATAGATCGTGGGGCCCGAGGGTGCCAGGTGGCGTGTTGTCGTGCAATCATGGGGTTGGCACATGGTTAAGGAGTTAACTGGCGAGTGTGCGACCGACGGTTGTCGCGTACTCACAGTAGTTAAGATGGATAGCAAGAAATGTTAGCGAGTGCGTGACTAACCATTGGCAGTTAGTGTCACGCACTTGCACCGGTTAGTGGCAATTAAAGAAATGGGTCGTGAGTGCACGAGACCGTGCCACGTGGAGCCAAGGTGATGCCATTGAAGGAAGATTGAACGGTGTTCGCGGAATCGCAAAGGTTAAGAGAATATTTGGCAGGGGTCTGCGAGTGGGCGAGGTGGTGAAAAGTGGATATTTCGATGAGAGATGATGTGTGGTTTTTGTTCACTCACGGGGAATAAAGGAATATGCTCCTAGGGTGAGCGAGCTAGCGACAAGCTTTCGCGTGTCTGGTACAGTGATGAAGGACTATAAAGTTATTGCAGATCAGATCCAATCTGACGACTAGCGCTAAGGCTCAAAGAAAAGATGCTCGAGATCTAGTGTTTGAGACATTGCACCCTTGTACCACGTGTCCCAGGTGGGTCCAGGATCAACAACAGGGTAATAAAGGTAAAATGCAGGCAGGTTTGAAGAGATCGTATGGTCGGCATAAAGCCTTGATGGAGAGATGACCACAAGCTAATGTTCGAGGCATCATGTCTGTGTGACACCTGGCAAGATCGGATCCTAAGCTCGGATAACTTAAAGGTAATCAACAGATGTATTTTAAAGTTGAAAAAGGTTTTGATCGCAATCGTCCAAATCATTTTCCACGCCACATGTAGCCGTTATAACATAAATTTAAATATTTTAATCTATTCTCAAAAGGTTTTCATAGTGGTCGATTGTGCACAGTTGTTGAACGATGTAGGGATTGAAATATGATATGGCAAGATACATTTATGTCCAGAGTTGACAGATGGGGTTTCTAATCAAAGGGATAAATGCATATAGATTCGCCTAGTCTTTTCTGCATTTATGTTGAGCTACTCTCCACATCAAGGCTTGGAAATTCTTGCACCTTGGGGTACTGTGCTCACATCCATGGATTAGGGCAAATTGATTGCAGATCAGATTTGCATAGATTGAAGAGAGATAGGGTTTCAACTTGATCGCATAATTGATTGTTATGATATGATTGGTTGTAAACCCTAACCCTAAATGGTTCAAAGCTTGTAGCATTCTTGTTCCTATAAAACAATATTCAAGACCATTTAGTAGGGGTTGGAGAATTGGGAGAAATATTGTAAAGCATTAGGCTTGTATTTGTTTCTAGTCTAGGATATAGCAGATGTATTTTAGATTGTATTGAGATATAATAGAAAGCTTATGATCTTTTGTATATTGTTCTATTTTGTATTTCCTTGTCATATTGATGCAGAAACATGATTTCATCATACTTAATATAAGTCTCTCCTTTGTGTTATCTTTGTGAGTTGTAAGTTTTCTGGCTTACTGTATAAGTCTTGCTTATGCATATGTGTATTCCACAAGTATTTGATCTTAGATCAAATTAAAATGCTTTGGATATTACATTGATTCTATCTGGATATCTACTTAAGGATCTTGTAGTGTGTGATATGAGATATATTTATATTTATGGCTTTAAATCTATACCAATAGGTTGTTTCAATTTAAGTATTGTGTTTAGGAGTTTACCCAGTGGATAAGGTACTGATCTAAAGCAAGTATATTCTTTGGAGGTATATGTCTGAGTGGTTTGGCTATATTCTATCCCTAAAATTTAATCAAACTCATTACCAAAATTCTTTTCTTTTATAGTTGTTGTTGTTGTTATCCCACCGTGGTAGTGGAGAGTCAATGAATGCTAGGTTGGCATTTAGTACTTACTTACCATTTATCTATTGTTCAAATCCAGAAGTAGAAGTTATTGTAAAGAGTTGAGTTTAGTCTGGATTAGGTGTACCCGCCTTGGTTTTGCAAATCCAAAAGTGTAGAGGGCAGTCTTGTCCCTATAGTTGGTCCAGTTATCTTCTAGAGCTTTCACACTTGGATCTAATCACTCCTAATATTAGTCTGAAGATATATTGGTTTCTTCTCAAAGCGAAATAGTTTTAAACACCAACAAGATGGCGACTCTGTTGGGGACAGTGAAGTAAATTGTCATAACTGGCCAGTAAGTTGATCATTGGAAGCATAGAGTTACTCACGTTTGGTCCTTTGTCATTGTTTTATCTCGAGAGTTCTCTATTTGCAACTATTCATATCAGTTAGTGTTGTGATCCCAACTGGTCTTGGGTGGCGACTCTGAGTATCTTTGCAGCAGTGCTGAGTATTAAAAATTATTTTGTCACACACTTTTCAATGAGTTATAGAAGTACTAGGTCTCGGTCAAAGAGACATCTTGATCAGTGGTTGGGAGATGATGTCCCAACTACATCTGAAGCTGATCAACCGAGAAAAGGAAAAGGTAATAGAAGATTCCCTCAAAGTGAAAGACAAGGGGAAGACACTAGAGAAGAAAGACCAGTCCACCCTAGCCATGAAGGAAATGCATCAGAATATGAAGAGTTTGCATATGGGGGACTAGGTACTTATGGAGATTATAGTTCTCCTAATGACAGAGAGGAGGAGGACTCTGACACTACTCTCCCAGATTCAAAAAATATTGATGATGAAGTTAATGAATGGACAAGATGTCTCCAAAAGGAAATCACCATCACACAATAGAGGAACAAAGAAAGAGAAGATGAGAAAAGGCAAAAGATGATCATGATTGAGCAATTGAAAATGAAAGTATGAAACCAAGAAGCCAAAAACTATGTTGGAGAGCCTAAGAGATTTGAAGAGGAACCTGTCATTCATCAGGTAGTTGATCATCAGGGCCCTAAAGATAAGGGAAAGCACATAATGGCAGGGGTTTCAATAAATGAACCCAAAAATCTCAAATGCCCAGTGGATCAGATGTCTAAATTGGACATGGATCTTGAAAGAGCTAGGGTTGAAAAGGAGATCATAGCTAAAGAACTTGAGAAGGCTGAATTGGAGGCTGCTACTTTGGAGATGAAGAAGAAGGCTGATTTTCTTAGACAAACAACAAGACCTATTCAACTTGTTATTGAAGGAGCTACAACATCAAATGCTACTGCCTCTGTCTCTCAAGTTAACACTTCATATCAAGGAAGACCCACTCATGCAGAAAGGTACAAGCAATTTTCTTTCCATAACATTCATGGTTATCCTAATGAGGTTCCAAGTGTCATTAGAGATAAACTTCCTAGATTTTTTGGGAATCATGTAATCACATGTGAAGAACACTTAAAAAATTTTGCTAACATGATGGATGATTATGACGTTATGCATGAGGATGTATTAATGAAACTTTTTGTTCAACCCTTAGTAGAGGATGCTAGGGATTGGTTTAGAGGGTTACCCTATAATTCTGTAGGGTCAATGGAAGAACTAATTGATTGCTTTAAGGAGCAATGTGGTGATAAGTCCAATGAAGGATTCATGATAAATGAATTAAATAATATTAAAAAGAATCAGAATGAAGATGTTATAGAATTCAATATAAGATTTCAGAGAGCTATGCGTAAACTTTTCCAAGTTATGAGACTTGATGACAAAGTTTGTTTAGCCACTTATCTTAATGCATTTGATTCTAAGACGAGATACCTCCCAAGAGACAAGAATCCAAGGACTACAAGAGAAGCTTATAAAATAGTTGTCAATATAGAAACCAATAGGAGGGTATCCGGGAAGTTGGGTAGAAGAGATTATTGGAAGCCTGCTAAGAAGGAATCAGACAAACCTTTAAATGTCAAACCTAAAGAAAAAATAAATATGAAGTAGATCCTAAATTCTATAAAGGACCTAAAGCTAGTAGAAAGTAAGAATCCTAGGGCTCCAAACAATAACCGGCCATTCTATTACAATTTTAGTCAACAACCTAGGATGCAGAACTACCCATACAATACCTAATGGAAGGATGGGAAGTCCATTCTTCAACAAAAGAAAGACAAGCCTGATGATAGGACTCCTGATCCTCTTCAGAGAAATTTAGCTAACATGTGTAATGAGGATTATTGGTGTGAAGCCCGTCAATTACCCCATAATCCTGACAAATGTGATGTTTCTTTGAAGATGTATCCAAGTCATACTCAACAAGAAAGAGAAGACAAGGAAGAACTATATGATGATGTTGGGACTGCAATGGCTTCTGCATATTTGAAAAGTGAAGAATCTGATGACCAAGGTCAAAATAAGGAGTTGTCTTCATCAGATGAAGAGGAGTCTGATGATCAGGCTAAAGATCAGGATGTGCTTTCATCTGATGAAAAGGAAGCAGACATTGATGAAATAAGGTGTAATGCTACAAGGGGAAAAGAGCCTTTTTATGGCAAGAAGACCTTCAGATCCAGAAAGGGCTTGAATCACAGAAAACTTGGTTACTCAAGCACAGAGTAACTATAATCTAAGGAATAGGATAGTTGGTATGCAGATGGCAGACTAGCTGGCATGTTTATTACAGATACAAAAACAAGCTCTAAGCAGACACCAGTGAAAGAAAAATTGCTAAAGATGTGAAAAAGATAAAGGTAAGAACATGAGATAAACCAAGTAATCCAAGTATTGTTCGTAAGATTAAAGAAAAGACCCTAGAGGTAGGCGCTTCTTCTATTCAAAAATATGTTAAAAGAGTTGAGCCCAGTTTGGCTACCTAAAATGGGATAGACGTATAGTCACTATCAGGGAATATATTTCTGACACCAAGTATACTCATGTTGACATGGGACAAATGCTCTCACAGATCACAATCAGGGTTCCACTTTTAGAAATGATGAGGATTCCTGAGCACAAGGAGACAACTTTGACATGGATGAATAGTGTTTCTACCACAAGAGCCTTGAGATCAGAAATTGATGAGAAGAAAAGGAATAGTAAGAAGAAATCTGATACAAGGGGAAAAGAATAAGATGAGATTGTTTCTAAGATCCCTCAGATATTCTTAAATACAAATCATGTCACTCCTCCTTTGGGAGATATGGACCCTTTTTTCTTAACATTGGTTATTAATGGCAAGATGCTTAAGAATTGCATGATCGATTCAGGAGCTTCTAACACAGTCATGCATGCAGAAATAATGAAATCAATGGGACTGCATGTAGATACTCCTGATGGGAGATGTCAAGCAATGGATTCAAGAGAAGTTCCTATCATAGGTACTATTAAGGCTTTGCCTTAGACACTTGCTGCATTTCCAGAAAAGATACTAACAATGAGTGTTCTAGTGGTTGACATCCCACCTCAATATGGAATGTTGCTATCAAGGAAGTGGAGTGCCTCAATGGGATGAAGTATCCAGTGTGATATGTCCTTTGCAACATTTGACATAGCTGGAAAAAATGTCAAGGTATCCAGAGAAATCAAAACTCCTCATATGATTGAGGAGAGTGAAGGTGAAGCAATGAATTATTTCTTGGATACTGACATTGGATCCTTTCAAGTGCAAAACAATAAGGCTGAGGGAGATATCCAACACATGCTACTATTAGAGGAAAAGGACAATATGAAGACATTATATTTTTCCATTAGTATATGCAAGGAAAAACATGATAAACACCATCGATTTATACTACATCGACAGACAGGGCACAACACTACCCGACGCCAAGGTTACCGATACTGCTAAGTACAAAGCATCCCGACGAATACTATTCAGTGTTACCCGATGACAAAAAGGACAAAGGAACCCGATGAGTAACCAACAGTGCAACCTAACAAAATAATCAAAGAGTGGAACCCGGCAGATGAAGGGAACCCGACAATCAGTTCAATGAAGGAACACCAACAAACTTGCAGTTCACACCGACGATCAAGAACCAACAGTCAGTTACATCCCACAAAAAGTGGATCTGACTTTCCACGTCAGATAAATCACTAAAGTTTTATATTTAGCTTCTTGATTTATTTTAAATCCATTACGTGAGGGAAAAGCAATGTAAATATTTTTTTTTTATTAGTTTAACTATTTTAAAAACATGCAAACTAAATGATCAAGGTCAAGTTGTATACCTTGGATCTAGAGTTAACATTGTAATGCGTGATTCTAAAATAGGTCAAATACTTGTATAAATAGATGCTTAATCAATTGTGAACATGTTTTTCGATGATGATTGTAGCCACTGAGAGCATCTAAGGATCAGATAAGAGAATTCATGCAGCAACACAGACAAAGATCAAATCAGTTGTCAAGAATAGAACAAAGGCTATCAACGAGCAGAAAAAGGTATTAATCAATCACTATAGGTGATATTCATATACTGTAAGCTTTAATGGATCTGTAATCAGCAATTATAGATTGCATACAGTCAGGTAAAATATATTGTACACATTCTAACAAGTGGGGTACACTTAAGAAATCCTTTCAAGGAAGGTGGACTTAACATTCCTATTGTAAATCTCTTAACCGAGTGCACACTACATCAGTGTTGCTAAAGCTCTTAACAGAGTAGATCCTAACAGGTCTCCACATTAATACTCCTAACAAGGTAGATCATCAGAAGTGATCAAATTGTAAGCCTTAACTGACTCCCTTCCATTCTATAGATAGTGAAGTTTTGTGGGTGTCATCCCCACCATAGTTTTTACTTCCTAACAGGAGTTTTCTGCGATATAATATCTTGTGTTATGTTTCTATTACTTTCATGAAAGTTTCTATGAATGTTGCATACAATTAAGTTTATGAATTAATACTACATGCATAAGAAAGAACATCAGATATGGTCGGTAATATAATAAAGATTGATTACTAATGATGAAAGGTGAAAAGTGTTAAAATTTTTAGAGGTATTGATTCACCCCTCCCCTCTCAGTATTACTTCCCATTAATCCCAACAATTGGTATCAGAGATGAGTCTCTTCTTGGAAAGCTTAAAGGCTTAAGAGAAAATATCATACAATAGAGAAGTACAAACTTGATAAAAATATTGAAATTCAGATGTTCTATGAACAGTATAAAGAAGCTAGAATAGTATGAGACAGTTGCTGGATGAAAGAAAGAATATGGCATCTCTCTACAATGAGACAAGTTATCAGGAGGAAGAGATTCTAGATTTATTTGAGTCTTCAGGATCAGATACATCAGAAGAAAGCATCACAAGCCTAACTGAAATCAATCTACATTTGGCTGGACAAGTCAAATCTCTGCAAATCGGTCAAGAGACACAAATGTTAAGGATGATGTCATGAACAATGCAAGGCAAGATGAACAAGAAAGAACACTAGCTATTGATGATAGAAGAAAGATCACAAAAAAGCCCCAAGAAAAGGAGTCTGGGATACAAAGACTTACTGAGCATCACCATGAGGTAACTAATCAGATTATTCTTATGAGTCAAGAAGAAAATAAAATGAATTTGGAACTCATTGAAAGAATACAAATTATCGGTGAACTAAGAGAAGAGAATGAAAAACTAAAACATGAGGCTAGAATTCAACAAGAGCATAATGACATGATTAAGAGAGCTGAAGAAAGTGCAAAAAGGATGGATGAATTCTTGAATGCACAAAGAAGACCCAACACCAACACTGGACTAGGGTACACGGTGCATGGAGAGTCATCAAATGAAGTTGATCCAAAAGATGCCTACACCAATCCTAAACCAAGGAAGATGACATGAAATCATTGTGGAAAGCAAGGCTACACCTCAAATGTCTGCAGGAGCAAAGAAAAAGGTATTCCTAAATCCAGATTTACACTCATAGCACATTGTTATAATTGCAGCAAAAAAGGACATAAAAGCACATGAATGTAAATCAAAGGTGAAAGAACCAAAGAAGGAAAGCTATATGGACAAGTATTGTCCCACCTGTAAAATACATGGGCACACATCTCTTGAATGTAGGAAGAAGAAAATTGAAGCATGGAAACCCAAAAATCAAGAAAATGCATATAAACCGAGAAGAGTTGGTAATTCATATGTTTGGGACTACAATACATGGATAAAATGCACAACATGTGGTAGATATGGTCACATTGCTACAAACTGCATGAGAACATGGACCAAAAGGTCTAAAGGCTAGACCAACCCGAGAATGGCATGTTTGCACTATCATAAGGTTGGACATCTAAAGAAGGACTGTAGAGACCGAATAACAGAAACCACCACTTTTACAAATGGTAACACCATTGAAGACATCAAGAAAATGAGAAAGAAAATGTGGAGGAAAGCTTCAACCATTGAGGAAGCTGGACCAAGCAATGCAGTAGGTGACACCTCATCCCATGGATCTGGTGACATCACCACCCCCGCCTAAAGATGAACAAGTAAGTATGGAACTACACTACACCAAGTCATATTTTTCATCAGTTCCATTATACAAATTGATAGATAGTCAAAATCTACATGAATAAAGATGCATATTATGTTACTTGTTACAATTATGAGAAAACAACCCCGTCGGTAAACACATACCGAAAATCATTGGTGAATATAAAGGATGAGTTGTTTACACTTGTCGAGAATTGTCGGTCAACACACAAAAAGGCTAAGTCGCTAATGTAACCCAACACCCGTTGGTAAGGAAGAAAAGGTACAATGTTGTCTTGACACTACACCGAGATCCGTCGGTAAAAGCAACAATCTTAACAGCCATCTCGACCATCCTGTCAACATCGAGAATGTTATTTAAGAGCCTTCTCAATGAACTCTGTCTTCACGACCCGACGATTTGTTGAGCATTTATGATAGAGTTAGGGCAAAAGTCTATAAATACTTGATGGAAGCACTTCATTTCTCACACACGATTTGAGAAAATAGAGCAGAGCAAAAATAGAGTGAAAAGAGAGAAGATAGCAGAGCGTCCTTGACTCGATCCAACACACTCCAAATAGATCATTCACAAGTTACACGGATCGAAGTAAGTACTGAGCATACCGAAGAACTCTATTATCATTTTCAAAAAATCCCTAAATTCAAAACATAATGGCAACCACTTCAAGAAAAGTAAAATTGAAGAGTGATAAGAAGAATGTCGTTAAATTGATAAATAATAGCACTTGTATGGAACCTAAATACAAGATATGCCTAGAGATTACATCGCAACCCGATGATTCTAGCGCATTTTCAAAAGTTCCACCAAGGGTTTTACTGATAGAAGATGTAAGGTTTTATATCCACTGCAAGATCGCTGAGATTGGTAATCTGGAGATAGATCAAGCTTACAAGAAGCTGTGTGATAAACAATGGAACTTGAAGGAAGAACACAAACACTTACAGGTAAAAGGGATAACAAATGCCCTATATTTACTGAGGGTTTTCAAAATTGACTGGATCAGATTGGTACTAAGAAGAATGCATGACCAGAAGTAATGGTTGGATGAAACTAAGCAGATTACAAAGGATGTGTTACATGTTGTAACAGGTTACCCCATAACCGACAAACCTAAGGCAGACAAGCACCCCTCTCTACCAGAAGTTGAAAAACTCACAAATGCTATGTGGGATAATAGAGGACTTAAGGTGAACACCATCACCGATGAGGAACTGAGGTTCGGTGCATGTGTCATAGGGTACAAAATATTTCAGGCGAGAAGGATAAACATCATAGCATCAATAGCAGTAAGCACAACTTAAAAGATTGTCACAAAGGGAATATAGATGGATCTATGTGAGATCCTACTGAAGCAACTTGATGAAAATATGACAACAATCAGGTCTGCAAAGACAAACACATGTAAGTTCGGCTCACTTATAATGTGTATATTCTTTTATTTTCAAGAACACTTTCCTTCAGTTGGCAAAGTGAAGTGGGACACTACCGAGCTAGTCACATTGCAGATTAGTGACCTTATCAAGTCACTAGGTGACAACTTTGATTCAGTGGTGACTGAATACTTCCTTGACTTGAAGGAAAATATGATGGAGAGAGTGAGGATCCCTGAATAGTTGATTGAAAAGCATAGGGATGAAATATGTTTCATGGTGGATTCAGATTTCACTCACATTAAACCAGTTGTACCAAGGACATCTTGGTTAGCACCTCTTAACTATGAGATTAACATAGATCAAGCAACAAATGCAATTGATGCATTGATGAATGAACCACTTGACAATAAACAACCAAGATTTGGGACATATGAAGAGGCCAAGTCCAAAATAAAAATAGGCCTAGTAATCAAGAAGACTGTCAAGAAGAAAAACAAGATGGTGAAGAATCCTAAAAATATGTTGTCGGTTAATGAGGAGGAGAAAGAACAAATAGAGGAAACCGAGGAACAGGGTGCCATCAGTGAAGAACAAGATGAGAAAGAATCAGATTCTGAGGCCACTGAGTATGATGTGCCTCCACCTCCTACCAAGAAACCAAGGACCATAGCATCTCAGAGGACAAGAAGCCAAACTGTAAAAGATGCTACACCTCTTAAGAAAGGTCAAGTGAGGACCTATAAGAGGAAGCAGCAAACAAAGAAGCAAACACCTACCAAAAGGAGGAAAATATTGGTTAGAACCAAGGCCGACATTGAAGATTCAAAATAGGATTAGCCTGTTGTAGACAAGAAAAGATCAGCCCCTAGAACAATGGATGAAATTTCTGATTCAATTGCTACAACTGGTACCATGACCGATAGAAAAATTAGACAATGGGAAAAACTAGAGCCAGAGGACCAACATAAAATACAAGATGCAATAATTAGGGCTATGGTCAAGTTCAAATATGTACTAGTTGAGTTTTTTCACACAATACCCAAAGAACTGGGTGACAAAATTTTACAATAATGGTCTTATGCTTTGCACACAAAAAAGGAAGCAAGGGAGAGGGTACTTGTTACACTCATGCCTCCCGAATCCAAAATGGAAGAGATAAAATAAATAATGAAAAAGCATTCCAATAAATTTGTGGCAAAGATAAGAGCTTACAAGGTACTACATGATAAATTTATAGAGCTAGATAGCATGACATATGCTAAATGGAGACAAATCCTAGATCTACCTGCAGAATCAACAAGTTGTGAGAATCAATGACTTCTCACCGACACACCTCATGTAGAGGAGAAGAAAGATAAAGAAATTCCTAAGCACATTGCTTTGGATAATGTGGATAATACTGACCCCATTGACTTAGATAAAGTCATGGATGATCTTGACATTCAAGACATCACTCACTATGATTCTGATAAAGATCCACAGAAAGAAGATGATGTCATTTTCTTATCTCTTAAGGATCAAAACGAGCAACAAGAATTGGAGACACAAGGAAATAAGGACATGGATGTTGCTGATGAGATATGGCCAGACACTTCCATCATTGACATAACAGGACTGAACCCTGCAGATCAAATACAAAAGGATGAAGATGTCACTGCTCAACAAGCTCAAACCGACGACCAGGCCACAACTTTAGATGCAACACATGCTAGCACACAGAATAATATGCCAATATTGATGAAGGCCATCAATCTGCTAGAAGGAAATGAAGAATCTGCAGCAGATACAAGCATACCCGAAGACAAGGGTGATGTTGAAACAAAGGAAACAACAGATGAACCCAAAGATACAACTATAGATCAAGATGCAACCGATGATCAACAAGACAGGTCTACTAATCAGAATAAAGAAGAAGAACAACAAGTAGAAGAGGACAAGAAGAAGGAAAAGAGTGAAGAAGCAAAGACAAATGAACAACAAAAGAAAATTGAAGAAAAATCTGCTGAAACAACCAAGGTTGATGAAGAGACGTCTTGACCTAAGCGACAGGTAAACCCCGAACAAAAGACACAAGAGGTTTCATATACAAAGCCTTCACCGAGCGCATCAGAGAAAACAAAGGAACTAGCAATGGTAGTTCATACATCTACCTCTACACAAATCTCAAGGAAGAAGAAGAGCAAGAATAAGAATCCAGTTACTCTGGATGAAATAATTGAGATTCCAGTATGTAATCCTATAACATTGGATCCTACTGAGCTGACAAAGTATGCAGGACTTTGTGAAAGGAAAGCCATGCTGGATAATTTGAGAAAAGACACAAAGGAAGCAAAGGTACTTGAAGTTGCAAGAGGAATCCTTCAGCAAATTGTACCTGATACAGATGTTGATCAAACAACCCTCATGCGTGATCAATTAGTGGTTCTCACTGACACTATCACATCTCAAAACATAGATGCTGAGAAGGAAATGGAAGCTAGAATTGAAAAGAAGTATGAATTCAAGTTAGCAGAGAAGATAATCCAAGAAGTGGCACTACAAAAGGTGAAGCTATCTGAACTAATAAGCACAGTAGACCCCATAATTTCAGAAGCTATAGCCTCAATACAAAAATTGTGCACGTTAGATCAACTCACAAAGGAGTATACCGATAAGATAACAAAAATTGTTGTTGATCTTCAAGCAAGTGCACAAGGTCTCACAAACAGTGAAGAGGCAATCAAATTACACAATGAACAACTCAAGCAAGCTAGGAAGCTGAGACACGATATTCAGATTACAGAAACAAAGTTCAGAGATGAGGTGAATGAGCTTCAAGCTCAACTCTTACCAACTCTCACATTACTGCAACAACATATGACAGAGGCAAGAGCACTTATTCCCACCCCAGAAATGTCTATCCTAGACAACATTTATGATATGCATGCCAGGATTGAGCTAGAGCACATGGCATTAGAACTCCTCAAAGAAAAATGAGAGAAAATGATTGAAGATATCAAGAACACTCACTCCCACATTCTTGACACTCTGTAAGTTACACATTTTTGTCACATTTTTGACAACTTATAAGTTGTACATTTTTGTCATGATTATAAAAAATGGGGAAATGCTATGTACAGTCAATCAGTAAAAGGGGCAAAATGAAAGGAAGAAATGATATGTACATTCAGTCATTAGAAAGAGGAAAGAAAAAAAAGGGGAATGTATAGTACAAAGGCAAGTATACATGTACATATACTTATACTATACCGATGCATATAGTTAGGGGGAGTCACATAATGACAAGGATATAT
The DNA here is from genome assembly GCA_018584345.1 of Thuja plicata. NCBI lineage: Eukaryota > Viridiplantae > Streptophyta > Pinopsida > Cupressales > Cupressaceae > Thuja > Thuja plicata. The sequence goes on along the minus strand of MU227386.1, from coordinate 4,171,589 downwards.
ACACGGTGTACATACTAAATACTTTAGTATTGTGCATATATCAATTTTTGATACTAATGTCAAAGGGGGAGATTGAAGACATTATACTTTGCCATAAGTATATGCAAGGAAAAACACGATAAACACCATCAGTTTATCCTACACTCACAAAAAAGGCACAATACTACCCGACGCCAAGGTTACTGATACTGCTAAGTACAAAGCATCCCGACGAACACTATTTAGTGTTACCCGATGACAAAAAGGACAAAGGAACCCGACGAGTAACCAAGAGTGCAACCCGACGAAATAATCAAAGAGTGGAACCCGACAGATGAAGGGAACTCGACAATTAGTTCAACAAAGGAACACCGAAAGACTTTCAATTCACATCGACGGTCAAGAACCGACAATCAGTTACATCCCGCAAAAAGTGGATCTGACTTTCCACGTCAGATAAATCACTGAAGTTTATATTTAGCTTCTTGATTTGTTTTAAATCCATTACATGAGGGAAAAGCAATGTAAATATTATTATTTTTATCAGTTTAACTATTTTAAAAACATGCAAAACAAAGGATAAAGGTCAAGTTGTTTACCTTAGATCTAGAGTTAACATTATAATGCGTGATTCTAAAATAGGTCAATTACTTGTATAAATAGATGCTCAATCAATTGTGAACATGTTGTTCGACGATGATTGTAGCCACTGAGAGCATCTAAGGATCAGACAAGAGAATTCATGCAGCAGCACAGACAAAGATCAAATCAGTTGTCAAGAACAAAACAAAGGCTACCGACAAGAAAGAAAAGGTATTAATCAATCACTATAGGTGATATTCATATACTATAAGCTTTAATGGATATGTAATCAACAATTATAGATTGCATATAGTCAGTTCAAACATATTGTACACATTCTAACAAGTGGGGTACACTTAAGAAATCCTTTCAAGGAAGGTGGACTTAACAGTCCTATAGTAAATCTCTTAATCGAGTGCACACTACATCAGTGTTGCTAAAGCTATTAACAGAGTAGATCCTAGCAGGTCTCCACATTAATACTCCTAACATGGTAGATCATCAGAAGTGATCAAATTGTAAGCCTTAACTGGCTCCCTTCCATTCTATAGATAGTGAAGTTTTGTAGGTGCCATCCCCACCGCAAGTTTTACTTCCTAACAGGAGTTTTCTGTGATATCATATCTTGTGTTATGTGTCTATTACTTTCATGAATGTTGCATACAATTAAGTTTATGAATTAATACTACATGCGTAAGAAAGAACATCAGATATGGTCGGTAATATAATAAAGATTGATTACTAATGATGAAAGGTGAAAAGTGTTAAAAGTTTTAGAGGTACTGATTCACCCCTCCCCTCTCAGTACTACTTCCCATTAATCCCAACACAATCTTGTAGATAAGAGTGACTTATGGACAATGTATTTTGATGCTGCATGCTCAAAGGAAGGAGCTGGAGCAGGAGTGTTACTAATAGCTCCTAGTGGCAAGACATACAAGTTCTCAGTTTCTCTATTGTTCACCTGCACTAATATCATTGCAGAGTATGAGGCTTTATTAATAATATTGAGGTTAGCCTCAAGACACATGATTAGATGTATCATAGTCATTGGAGACTCTGAGTTGGTTATCTCTCAAATAAGATCCAAGTATGCTTCAAAGAATCAGAGGCTAAAACAATATAGGAATGCTATTTGGGATGAAATAGAAAACTTTGATGCATTTAGCATGGATTGGATGGACATGAGTCAGAACAAGATGGCAAACTTGTTGGCTAATATTGCTTTGAGGCTTGAAGACATTACTTTTGCAGGGATCTCTAAAATAGAGGTTCAATCTAGGCCATCTATTCCAAACAATGTTGAAAGTTGGCAAGTCTTTGATGATGACAAGGATATTTTGAGATTACTATCTTATGAATCTAACTTTGGGAACAAAGAGATGAATTTTAATGCTTTTGTTGAGACCCTAGATGGAAAAGACAATATTCTTGGAAGGGAGGTTCTCCAACTAAATTCAAATAAGGTTCCCAAAGGTCTAGTTGTACTTGAGAGAGCCTTTGATAATAAGGACAGGCCTTTCTCTTCTAATACTGTCAGCAAACCTAAGGATTTGGAGGAGATTAACTTGGGGACAAATCAAGATCCTAAAAAGGTATATATTGGTAGGAAGTTGTCCCCCAAGCTTAAAGATTCATTGGTGGATCTTTTCAGAAAATATAGACATGTTTTTGCATGGTCTTATGATGACTTGAAAGCATACAGAGAAGATCTTTTCCAACATGAGATTCCCTTAAAAGAAGGCACTAAGCCTTTCAAACAAAAGTTGAGACCTGTCAATCCCACTCTAGCACCCAAGATGCAAGAAGAACTAAAGAAGATGAGGGATTATAGAATCATAAAGCATATAAGGCATTCAACATGGGTATCTAATTTGGTACCAGTTGGAAATAAAAATGGAGACACTAGACTATGTGTAGACTTCAGAAACTTAAATGTTAACTCTTTGAAGGGAAATTATGGATTTCCCAACATGGAAGAAATGTTGCAAAGAGTCATTGGGTCTGAGTTGATGTCCATGTTGGATGGATTTTCAGGGTATAATCAGGTCACAATCAAGGAATCTGAACAGTTCAATACTGCATTCACCACACCCCGGGGAACTTATGTGTATGTCAGGATGCCCTTTGGTCTGACAAATGATGGAGCTACTTTCCAGAGAGCTATGGATGTGGCATTTGCAGATTTTATAAACAAGTTTTTGGCAATCTATCAAGATGATCTTACTTCTTATTCAACAAAAGAAGATCAACGTTGTGATCATCTTGAAAAAATCTTTGAAAGAGCACTAGAATATGAGGTTTCCCTTAACCCAAAGAAGTGTGTATTTGGAGTAATAGAGGGAAATATTTTAGGACACATTGTCTCTAAAGATGGAGTTAGAATTGACCCAGAAAGGGTACGTGCAATTGATAAAGTCCCTCAGCCCAAGAATGTCAAGGGAATTCAGTCCTTCTTTGGTCAGGTAAACTTCTTAATGAGGTTTGTTACAAATTTTGCGGAGACTAGTTTGTCAATATTAAAGATGATGAAGAAAGGAGCCAAAGTGGAATGGACTCAAGAAACATGTAAAGATTTTTCAGATATCAAGCGGGCTATTAAACATGCTCCTATTTTGAGAACCCCTGATTATAGTAAGCCACTTCAGATTTTCTCCTTTGCTTCATATAATACTATTGCTGCAGTATTATTGCAGAAGAACTCAGAGGGCTATGAACAATCTATTTCTTTTTTTTTCAGTAAGTCTTTACAGGCAGTAGAGCTAAAATACGATATCATGGAGAAACAAGCCTATGCTTTGGTCAAGGTTGTTAAAGCATTTAGATGCTATTTGGTAGGAGCAACCATAATTGCATATGTGCCAAGTGTTGTTGTAAAGGATATCTTAGTCCAACAAGAGGTCTCAAGGAGGAGATATAGATGGATCAACAAGATTCAAGAGTTTAATATTGACATTCATATCACTAAATTGGTAAGAGGTCTAGGACTTGCTAAACTCATGGATCAAAGAAATTTAGATGCAAATCATATTGATATGTTGGAAGAGGAGCATAGACCTTATGTTTATGATATGGATTATTCTGATTGGTACAAAGACATCATTGGATACTTGCAGAAGATGCTACTTCCCTCTGACATGGTTAAAAATAAAAGGAGAACAATCAAATTGCATGCTCTCAAGTATGCAATAATTCAAGGACAACTATGGTGGAGAAGCAATGAAGGAGTATTGCTCAAGTGCATAGATCATGACAGATCTAAGAATCTCTTGGAAAAAATGTATGATGGTGCATGTGGTGGCCATTACATGGATAAGACTACTGCCCATGAGATTATCAGATCTGGTTTTTGGTGGCCAACAATCTTCAAGGATGTTCACCATTATGTTAGAAAATGTGATGCTTGTCATAGATTTTCAGGCAAGCTAAAATTTGGTGGGAATCTTCTCTTGAAGCCTATTACAGTTGAGGCACCTTTTCAGAAATGGGGGATGGATTTCATTGGTGATATCCCTAATAAGTATGGTGGGGGTCATTCATGGATCCTAGTGGCAACTGACTACTTTACCAAGTGGATGGAAGCAATTCCCATTAAAAGAGCCACAAGTAAGGTTGTGATTGATTTCATGTTGTAGAATGTCTTGACTAGATTTGGTTGTCCAGAGACTATTGTGGTGAACAATGCTATGTGTTTTAGATCAGATGAGTTCAGTGATTTTTGTCAGCAATATGGAATCCAAATTTCTTATTCTTCCCCATATCACCCCCAAGGGAATGGTCAGGCAGGATCTAGTAACAAGAGCCTGATAAAGATTATCAAGAGAGTAATGGATGCAAACAAGAAAGCCTGGGATTCAAAATTACAACTTTCTCTATGGGAAGATAGAGTAACAGTGAAAAAGGCTATTGGATGTGCACCTTTTGACTTAGTTTATGGTATTCATGCCAGATTATCCCAGAATAATTTATCATAGATGTATAAACTCATCCAAACATATGATGATGAGATAGATGATGATATGACAATCAGATTGGAGGATTTGATACAACTTGATGAGTCAAGAAGGGAAGCACATGACATGAATGTCAAACTGCAATTACAATGCAAGAATATGTTTGACAAGAGAACCACTGCTAGGAGGTTTGAGGTTGATGATATGGTTTTAATGTGGAATGCCAAAATGCAGGACAAAGAAAAACATGCCAAATCTGATCCTATCTGGTTGGGACCATAAATAATTGACAGCAAGTGGGGTTTTGATTCATACTTCTTAAAGGATTTAACTAGAAATATTCTAGAATTGTCGGTTCATGGAAAATTCCTGAAGTTCTATTTTTCTTGAAGTTAAAAATCTATGAACAGGAAAGCTTGTATATATTCTTTATGTACTTTTAGTTGCTTTAGGTTAGGTTTCTTGTTTTGTATGTGGTATGCTTATCCCATAAATCCTGAATCCTTGCTATGCCTGCAAGAGGCATACATCCCTAGTCGGAGCCACTGTTAGGACTTATTTTTGTAAATCCCATTTTGAGATTTTGTAGAGCTTCAATGGCAGATATCCAAAATTTCAGAGGGTTTCAGGTCCTTGTTTTGTGCGTGAAGGTTGCAAAGGGATGTAGAAGCTGTGTTTTGTTTCCTTTGCATGATCTTTTTAAAGACAAAAAGGGTCGGAGATGGTCATAGCTTCAATGGTGCCTTCGCTTGTTTCGTTTGGTTTTGAAATGCCTTAGGCCATATATCCCACATTGGTTGTGCGATGAAAGAGCTTAATGTTTTTATATCCAAACACATGATAGTTAAGTGCCGAAAGGCATGCGCCTTTTGGTAGACTACTCGAAGGATATGGGAGATGACATGGCAGCAATTAGCGGACAGGGAGAAAATTTTGTGGTCCATGTGGAGATGACGTGGCAGCCAAGACCAAGGATGACAGGTGGCAGGTTGTCGCATAGTCGTAGTGGTTTGAGAAGATTGATGAAGATGCCTGCGAGTGTGTGAGATGCTGACACGTGGCGGTGAGGGCTAGCTAAACATTAGAGACAGATCATGGGGCCCAAGGGTGCCAGGTGGCATGTTGTCAAGCATTCGTAGGGTTGGCAAGCAGTTAAGGAGTTAACCGACGAGTGTGCGACTGGAGATTGTTGCGTACTCCTTGTGGTTAAGACGGATAGTAAGAAATGATGGCAAGTGCATGACTAACCATTGGCGGTTAGTGTCACACACTTGCGCCAGTTAGTGGAGGTTAAAGAAATGGATTGCGAGTGTGCAAGACCATGCCACATGGAGCCAAGGTGATGTTATTGAAGGAAGATCAAACGGTGGTTGCTGACTCACAGAGGTAAAGAGAATATTCGGTAGGGGGCTGTGAGTGCACGAGGTGGTGACACGTGGAGGTGTCGATGAGAGATGGTGTGTGGCTGTCGTTCACTCGTGGGGAATAAAGGAATATTCTCCCAGGGTAAGCGAGCTAGCGACAAGCTGCCGCATGTCCGGTACAGTGCTAAAGGTCGATAAAGTTATTGCAAATTAGATCCAATGCAACGACTAGTGCTAAGGCTCAAAGAAAAGATGCTCAAGATCTAGTATTTGGCATTGCGCCCTTGTACCACATGTCCCAGGTGGGTCCAGGATCAATGACAGGGTAATAAAGGTAAAGTGCAGGAAGGTTTGAAGAGATCATATGGCCGATGTAAAGCCTTGATGGAGAGATGATTGCAAGATAATGTTTGAGGCATCGCGCCTGTGCGGCACCTAGCAAGATCGGGTCCTAAGCTTGGATAACTTAAAGGTAATCAATGGATGTGTTTTAAAGTTGAACAACGTTTTGATCTCAACGGTCCAAATAGTTTTTCGTGCCACCTGTAGTCGTTAAAACAAAAATTTAAATATTTGAATCTATTCTCAGAAGGTTTTCATAGCGGTCGACTAATATTTAATCTTAGAGCCATTAATGCTGCAATCTGATCTTATGGGTCAATTCTGCACAACTGTTGAATGATGTAGGGATTGAAATATGATATGGAAAGATACATTTATGTCCAAAGTTGACAGATGGGGTTTCTAATCAAAGGGATGAATGCATATAGAGCCGCCTGGTCTTTTCTGCATTTATGTTGAGCTACTCTTCACGTCAAGCCTTGGAAATTATTGCACCTTAGGGTACTGCGCTCACATCCATGGATTAGGGAAAATTGATTGCAGATCAGATTTGCATAGATTGAAGAGAGATAGGGTTTCAACTTGATCGCATAATTGATTGTTTTGATATGATTGGTTGTAAACTATAACCCTAAATGGTCTGAATCTTGTAGCATTTCTATTCCTATAAAGGAATGTTCAAGACCATTTAGTAGGGGCTAGAGAATTGGAAAAAAATATTGTAACGCATTAGGCTTGTATTTGTTTCCAGTCTAGGATATAGGAGATGTATTTCAGATTGTATTGTGATAGAATAGAGCTTATGATCTTTTGTATATTGTTCTATTTTGTATTTCCTTGTCATATTGATGCAGAAACAGGATATCATCATACTTAATATAAGTTTTTCTTAGATTTTAAGTCTCTCCTTTGTGTTATCTCTGTGAGTTGTAAGTTTCCTGGCTTACTGTATAATTCTTTCTTATGCATATGTGTATTTCATAAGTCTTTGATCTTAGATCAAATTAAAATGCTTTGGATATTCCATTGATTCTATCTGGATATCTACTTAATGATCTTGTAGTGTGTGATCTGAGATATATTTGTATTTATGGCTTTGAACCTATACCAATAGGTTGTTTTAGTTTCAGTATTATATTTAGGAGCTTACCTAATGGATAAGGCATTGATCTAAAGCAAGTATATTCTTTGGAGGTATATGTCCACTAATACAATTTTTGCCCATTTTTTGACGAGCATAGGTCGATTGTTCGAGTGGAAAAGGTAGATCAATCGACCAAATGTGTCGTGGAAGTTTATTTGTCAAAAATTTCCACGATTGGCATATTTGTCGTAAAACCGATGACCAAAAGGTCGGAAAAAGGCTTTGTGAAAGATGTTGTGCATGCCCCTTTCACCCTAAGTCCTATGCACAGTTCATCATTTTTGCGACCTTTGTAATAGTCAGAAATTATGAGGATTCTATATGAATGACAAATGGATCGACAAATAGTCATCAATGTTTCGACTAACGTTCGTCGATCCATTCATCATTCATATAGAATCCTCGTCATTTCTAACTATTACAAAGGTCGTAAAAATGACGAATTATTATTATTATTATTTTTAAATTTCACAATGGAAGAGCAATTAATGTTTTATACCATATTCTTTGTTGCAAATAGATATCTAAGGGATACAATACATATCAGTAACAAAGCTTCATCCTCCACATATAGGATATGTGGTCTGAAGGATATCTGCCACCAATTCAACGTATCAAATACTTGAAGACTTGAAGCAATATAGAAACATCTTATTCTTTATTGTGGGTGATCAAGGCATTGTTCTACTAAATTAATAATACTCACTTGGACTAATAAAGAAATGTTTACATTTATATTTTGGGTGGAGTGTATTTTGTTTGAATATTTAGTGACTACTAAACCAAGAATGTGTGTTTTCAATACAAACCACTGTCACGATGTTCCATGAACCCAGCTAGATTTGGTAATCTTAAATAGTGTAGAAGAGTCCCTCCTTTAAGACATCGAAGCTTAACACAATAGATTTTAACATTTTAGAAAAAATGGTGAGGAATTCTTCTCAAGCAGCCTGGTACATATGGATGTTTGATTTTCTTCTCTCACCTTTCTAATCTTTCCTTTCTATTTACTATTACTTTACACATTAATAATGATAATTAGATTTTGTTGTGTGTTTCCATTTGTTGAATTGGCAGGCTTTTGCTAGTGGTGGTTGCAATTCTCCCCTTTCCTATGGAGATGGTGTACTAGACATTATGGGAACAACTATGGTAACTCGTACCGAATACACCATCCTTCCTTCAAGGTTAAGAGAGTAAATGTAGTTTTAATATGTAGATTTCCAAAGATAGCATACATTTTTATTATTTTGAAGAAAACAGATGCTTAATCAATGAGTTCTAAACGATCAAGCATGATGCTTCAGTTAGCTTGTTCTATTAGAAGTTGTTTCAATATTCAATATGGTATTATGAAAAATCTTAGTATTCCCTACTTATAAATAAAGTTTAGTGTAAGGACTGTAACAAAAAATATGGTGTTATATTAACATGCTTTTTGTTAGCTTGTCTAAGAAAATAAAAAAAATAAGGTTAATAATTGTACATTTACTCATATTTTGCTGATTAGTTGATGTGACATTACAAGATATGGTGCTCTTTAAGTCTTCATTGATTATAAAAAATATCATCATCATCACTAATAGCTTTAAAGTCATAAGTATTTGAAGTTGTTTATATACCTTAATAGTTGGTGATTACTCTAGATATTGATAAATTTTTCCAACTGGCCCAAACAACTCTTGGTTGGTGGCAACTGCCAAAACACGAATTGCAAAATTTGATAACTTTTGCAACTTTTTTACATTTTCTATCAAATGATGGCTTCCTTGCCTAGATGTGATAAAAAATCATGTCAAATGATACTTTAAGACTATTTGGACATATTTAAGGCTAATCTACACCTTTGACCCAAGGTTTGACTTGTTGACCAAGTTTTTATCTCTTGGGCAACTTTGTACACTTGCTTGGCACTTTTGGCATCAATGATCTCCAAAATCTAAAAGATTAAGGCAACATTACACAAACTTTCAAAACATACAAAATAGACACTTAGGCTCTCAATAGCCCAGCCTTATTACACCTAGTGCAATTTTTGGTTTGCACCCTTGACTCACTCTTGAGTCTTCAAACTTTGACTCTAACTCTAACTCTGCACACAAAGTCATGATGAAGGATCTGCGATATACACTCATGACTTTGTGTGCAGAGTCAGAGTCAAAGTTAGAGTTTGAAGACTCAGGAGTGAGTCAAGGGTGAAAACCAAAAATTGCACTAGGTGCAATAATTAGGGCTATTGAGACCCTAAGTGTCTATTTTGTACGTTTTGAAAGTTTGTGTAATGCTGCCTTAATCTTTTAGGTTTTGGAGATCATTGATGCGAAAAGTGCCAAGCAAGTGCACAAAGTTGCCCATGTTATAAATAACTGAGAGGGGGGGTGAATCAGTGGCCTCAAAATTTTTATCCTTATCTTAACCACCAATCAAATAAACCTCAGATTATTATGTCCCTACAAGATGCATGCCATGAGATACTTATAATGATTAATTGTCTGTCAGTTTACCTTGTCTGTCCTTATTCTCCTTGATTACCGATAGGCAGTAAAACTATTTACCAAAATATAATAAATGTGCAGAGTATACTGATAAATCCATAAATGCATATGTGAAATATAAAACAGTGAAGTAATAAACCATACACACATGGATTTTTAACGTGGAAACCCTGTTAAGGGAAAACAACCACTGGGACCGGTACCCCAAATTTTCACTCTTTTGAAGTGAGCCCTGTTAAGAGCCAACCCTGTTAAAGGTTACAAACACACTATTATGTGTGACCTTGTTAGAGGATTTTACACATATAGGTTGTCACTTAGTATCGGGCATCTAATTCTGTCATCCTTGAATCAGCCTCTCTCTTAGACTGTCAATAGGCATCGGGCATATCCAATGCTACTTTCATGAATCAACCTTTTTGGCACTCCTTGGGATGTACCTCAATATATATAGAAGACTGTTAAGTC
>MU227386.1:4098289-4135338 GCA_018584345.1 Thuja plicata | reverse complement strand
CTTTCTTGATTACCGATAAGCAGTATAACTATTTACCGAAACTCAGTAAATAAGCAGAGTATACCGATCAATCCAGTGTTAACTATGTCAGATACAAAACAATAAAGAAATGAATCATACACACATAGCACATGAATTTTTAACGTGGAAACCCTGTTAAGGAAAAAAAACACTGGAACCGGTACCCCAAATTTTCACTCTTCTGAAGTGAGCCCCATTAGGAGCCAACCCTGTTTAAGGTTAAAAACACACTGTTAAGTGCAACCTTGTTAGAGGATTTTATACATAGAGGTTGTCACTTAGTATCAGGAATCTATTGCTACCATCCTTGAATCAGCCTCCTTCTTAGACTATCAATAGGTATCGGGCAAGTCCAATGCTACTTTCATGAATCAACCTTTTTGGCACTCCTTGGGATGTACCTCAATATATAGAATACTGTTAAGTCCTACTCGGTTAAGAGACTTGATGCTTCAATGGTTAAAATGAAACACTATGACCTGTTTCTAATGTAACTTTGAATTGCAGATTTTTAGATCTATTTAAGTACATTACCTCTCTGATCAATGTATCAATTCAATTCTTTGTGCTCCACACTTTCTGCTCTGTGATTCTATGCTTCACTGTTCGTCGGTGTCTGCAGAATTCCTTATCTCTCCTTCAGCTTGATTGATCAGGATTGTATGAAGTTTTCTTCATTAGTTTCTCTTCAGCATCCTCTTTCTATTCACTCCCCTTAATCCCATTCGTAAATGAATTAAGCTTGTCTCTTATATAGACATGATATTCAATGTTTCTTGATTCTTGATTCTTGGCATGAAAAACAATCCAACCAATTAGATTTAAAGCATAACTCTTGATTTGTCTCATAATTATCTTATTGCCAACTGTACAAATCATCTTTAAATCAATTACTTAACTCTGGTCAAATAAAATAAAGAAAACAACCAGTTAAGTCTATCTTTAGCTCTTGCCAGCTACATATTTTTTCATTTTCTGAACTCTTTGTTTCATCAGTCACCTCTGTAGTTAGTTGTCGGTGACAACTGACAGTTCCGTCGATGAGACTCCAGTAGCTTCGTGATCTTCGTCCGTCGGGAATCATTGGAATTTTACTCATCGGGAAACCTTCTAAATTTGTTCGTCAGGCGTCACTGTGGTTTTGCTTCGTCGAGCAACACTATACTTTAGCTCGTCAGGTATCACTGCGACTATTCTTCTTTGCTCTGACCGTCAGTGTGCACTCCTTCGGTGTTGTTTGTCACTAAGTGAATGCTTGACTTTTATGTATTGTTGAAAGCATAACCTTTGTTCCATTGATTCTCTAAAGTCTTTGGCATTATGTATATGACTGTACAAATGATATTAAGTTGACATCAATGACAATATAATACATTAACTGATTTAATGCCTTGCATTATCTTCAACTTATTATTGTCAAACATTCAATTAATTACATGTCATCAATCTCTCCCTTTGGCATTGATGGCAACATACTATATTATCACACTATACTATTTCTAATACAATATGAAATACAACAGTTGAGATCCATCAAACTACCAATCTTTTTATTCTCATAACCGAAAAAAATGTCTGACCATTGGTAAGCTCTGTTTAAGCTTAGATTTGATTCTTGCAGCTCTCGTTCTTCTGAAGTGCTAAGTCTCCTCTCCTTGTGTAGATTACTCTCCCTTGACTGTTCTTCTCTTTTGATTCTTTTTCTCTTGTCATCAACTCTCCCTTTGTATAATCTTTCCATACAATTTTCTCTCCCTAGGGATATAATCTCTCCCTGTTTGAGTTTAGATGATAATGAATAATCTCTTTCCCTTTCCAGAAAGATCTGATAATATGGATAATTTCTCTCCATTTGACAATAATGCCAAACAAATATCCTACAAATATCTGGCATTCATGTCAAACAATCATTTCTCTCCATCCATAATATATTCCTTGAATTTCCCTTATCCATCAGCAATACAACAATATGCTCTGGTGCTCAGTTTCGATATATACATGTCTATATATAGATGTAGCTTTGAAGTTCATCTCTTTGCTTGCATCAATATTTTTGATATTCTGATAATATGTAGGCTGATGCAGCCTTCATTCATTTTACTCACTGGTAGACAAAGGGTTAACCCCTAGTCTCTTTCTCAAGTACTCAAATGTATCCTTGGGCAGTGGCTTGGTCAAGATATTAGCCAATTGTTCTTTTGATTGCACATACTCAAGTATCACTTCCTTTGCTTGAACTTCTTCTCTCAAATAATGATACTTGATAGCAATGTGTTTAGTCTTGGAATGCATGACTGGATTCTTGGAAATGTTTATTACACTGGTGTTATCACAATAGATAATTACTGGTTCCAAGATCTTCATATGCATACCTTCTAGCAACTGTTTGATCCATGCAATATTTGAGCAATTTGCAGCAGCAAAAACATACTCTGCTTTTGCAGTAGACTGAGAGATGCATCCTTGCTTCTTACTTATCCATGTGACAAGTTTGTCACCCATAAAGAATGCTCTTCCAGTTGTGTTCTTTCGGTCATCAAGATTTCCAGCCCAATCAGCGTCGGTAAACACCTTAAGTTCAAATTTTCCTTCTCTTCTATAGTATAAGCCATATTCCTCAGTGTTCTTCATATATCTTAAAATCCTTTTCACAGCAGTCATATGTGATTCCCTGGGATTTGCAGAAAATCTAGCAACAATTCCTACTGCACGTACAATATCTAGTCTAGTGTGTAGAACATACATGAGTTTTCCAATCATTTATCTATACAAAGTCTAATTTACCTCAGCTGTCTTTTCCTCCTTTGTCAACTTACATCCAGTAGCCATCGGTGTTCCAACTGGTTTGGATTCTTTCATCTTGAATATTTTCAGGACCTCTTTAATGTATTTGGACTGTGTAATGAAAATACCTTCACTTTGTTGAATGATCTGTAGACCAAGAAAGAACTTGATCTCTCCAAACATAGACATCTCAAACTCTTTTCTCATCTCATTAGCAAATGATTTACATAGCATATCATTGCCTCCAAATATGATGTCATCAACAAATATTTCAGCAATCAAAGTGTTAGCATTAGCATCTTCCTTCAAATAAAGATTAATGTTTTCACTAGTCCTTACAAATCCAATACTTATAAGATAGGAATGAAGTCATTCATACCATGCTCTAGGAGCTTGTTTCAATCCATACAAGGCTTTGTGAAGTTTACATACCATGTTTCTCTTGTCTGGATCGACAAACCCTTCTGGTTGCTCAATGTATACCTCTTCTTCAAGTATTCCATTTAGGAATGTTGACTTGACATCCATTTGATATACCTTGAATCCTTTATATGTAGCATAAGAAAGTAGTATTCTTACACCTTCTAGCCTAGAAACAGGTATAAAGGTCTCTTCATATTCTATACCTTCCTCTTGTGCATACCCCTTGCATACTAGTCTTGCTTTGTTCCTTGTGACTTCTCCATTCTCATTCAGCTTATTCCTGAATATCCATTTTGTACCGATGACATACTTGTCATCTGGTCTTGGCACAAGTGACCATGTCTTGTTCTTTTCAATCTTCTCAATCTCATCATTCATAGAACTTATCCATTCTTCATTACCTAGTGCAGCATTGACAAATTTTGGCTCAAACTCACAATTTAAACAATTTGAGTTTAAAGACTTACTTCTTGTTCTTGTACCAGCTTTCTTATCTCCTATGATATGGATCTCTGGATGGTTCCTTCTTACATATCTTGCAAGTACAGGTTCAACTCTTTGTCTATCAGCTTGATCGTCATTTTTTCCTTCATTCTGTTCTTCATCACCTTGCACATTATTTTGATCATTATCTTGACCGTTGGTAATTGCAGTCTGAGTGTCGGTTGCAACATTCTATTGTTCTTGAATTAAGCACTGTTGCTCGAGAAGAGTGTTGAGTTCTTCATAGTATACAAACTTGTTGTAGTCCTTTGGTTCTTTTGTGCTTTCCATCTCATTCTTTTCTGCAAATTCATCTATCTTTACATTTGCACTTTCAACAATTTTGTTAGAAGCCTTGATAAGACATTTATAAGCTTTTCTCTTGGTAGAATACCCTAAAAAGATACCTTCATCAGTTTTTGCATCAATATTTCCATTTCTATCATCCTTTAAGATATAACATTGACTACCAAATATTTTTAAGTAACTTACATTGGGTGTTTTACCATACCATAGCTCATAAGGTGTCTTCTTTGTGTCCTTCTTTAATTGTACTCTATTTAGTGTATAGACAGGAGTACTGATAGCTTCCCTCCAGAAGATTTGGGTGATGCCTTTCTCTATCATCAGTGTTCTAGCACAATCAACTATTGATATGTTCCTTCTCTTAGGAATCCCATTTTATTGTGGTGTTCTTGGTGTAGAAACCTGTCTTTTTATACCATACTCATTACAGAAATTAGTGAATTTATCTGATATAAATTCTCCTCCTCTATCTGATCTCAAACATTTCAAATCCTTACCACTTTGTTTCTCTACCATAGCCTTAAACCATTTAAACATGTTGAATGCTTTAGATTTATCTTTTAGAAACATAATATTCATCATTCTAGAGTAATCATCAACAAAGAGAATAAAATATTTGTCTCCATAATAACTCTTTGTCCTCATTGGTCCACATAGATGAGTATGGACTAATTCTAGAATATCATCAGCTGTATGGGTTTTACTTTGAAACTAGACTTTGTCATTTTACCTTTTTGACAGTTCTTGCACATGATGTTGTTGGGCTTTGTCATCCTTGGTAAGCCTCTTACATTTCTCCTTTTGCTTATTTTCATCATGTTGTCAAAATTCACATGACACAGTCTTTTGTGCCACAACCATATGTCTTCATTTCTAGTCATTAAGCAAGTGGTGTTAGTATCATTCAGATAGAATAAGTTACCTTTTGTTTGTTCACTGGTACCAATCAATCTTCCTAATTCATTGAAGATCTTTGCCTTCTTGTTCTCAAATGCTACTCTGTGACCTGAATTATTTAGCTGAGAAACGCTCAATAGATTATAATTCAATCCTTTTACCCAATAATAATTTTCACATTTAATCAGGTTATCCAACATTATAGTTCCTTTACCTTCAACTAGACAAGGTGTATCATTACCCATTGTTACTTTACCACCATTATAATACTCAAAAGTGTTAAACTTTTCTTTGTCACCGGTCATGTAGTGAGTGCAGCCACCATCTATAATCCAGATGTCATTTTTTCTAACCTTAGATATGAGTGCAATTTTTTCATACCTTTCATCTTCATCTGAATCATCCTTCACAGCCACAAATACCATCTCGATGTCCTCATCACGTTTGGTGTCAGTATCTTCATCTTTGCAAGCAGCTAGGTAGCTGGCTTTCTTGCCTTTTTCCTTGTCGTCTCGGGTATCGCTTCTTTTTTATTGTCGGTAACCTCTGTAATCTTTGTTATCACCTCTGTCAAATTTCTTCTCAAAATATCTATCATTACTTCTGTCATCTTTTCTTCTATTAGGACATCTTGCAGCAAAGTGTCCAATCTCTTTACAATTAAAGTATACAAGTGGCAACTTGCCTTTGTATTTACCTTTTCCTCTCTACATTCTTCTAGCCATAAGTGCTTCTATTTCATCTAGATCTTCTTCTTCACTTTCACTTTCACTATCTCTTCTAGATGTGTGTCTATGACTTGATTTTCTTATTCTCGTAAAAGACTTAAATGCAGACTCTAAGTTTGGTAAGACACTATTATCAAAGTTGTTCATCTCAAATGAAATCAGTCTACCAATTAAACTATCAAGAGTAATTGTATTGTTTGCTACTGCTCTCATTTCTTGAATAGCATAAACTCTAATAGCATGTACAAGAAGTAAGGTTCTTAAGATTTTACTTACCACTATCTCCTCTTTAAGTGTACCTCCAACTCCTCGTATAGCGTTGACTACTTTTATTCTTGTGTTGTACTGTGTGATGTTTTCTCCTTCTTTCATTCTAAGATCATCAAACTTTCCTCTAAGGATTTCGGCCTTGACTCTCAGAACATTTGTATCACCTCCATGTACAAGCTTCAGTTTGTCCCACATCTTCTTTGCAATTTTTCAATCTTTGGCATCTTCAAATTCAGCATCAGAGAGTGAGGAAGAAATATCTATAACCATTCAGTTGTGTTCATTCTTCTCTCTCAATTGATCTATTGTCAATACTCATGTAGGCAACACATATTCAGTATCTAGGAATTGAGTAACATCATTACCAATACCTGATAAGTGGAGTCTTATCCTTCTTTGCCATGAAGAAAAGTTGTCTTTGTTCAACTTGGGCACATCTCGTCTGTTCATCTTGTGATCTTGACTTAGGTCTTGAAACCTTCCTTTCTAAGCACACAAGCTCTGATACCAATTGTTAGTAATAAGTGAGAGGGGGGGAGTGAATCAATGGCCTCAAAAATTTATCCTTCAAACTTAACCACCAATCAATAAACCTCAGATTATTAAGTCCCTACAAGATGCATGCCATGAAATACTAATATTGATTAACTGTATGTCGGTGTTCTATGTCAATCCTTATTATTTATTGATTACCGATAAGCAGTATAACTATTTACCAAAACTCGGTAAATAAGCAGAGTATACCGATGAATCTAGTGTTAACTATGTCAGATACAAAACAATAAAGAAATGAATCATACACACATAACACATGAATTTTTAAAGTGAAAACCTTGTTAAGGGAAAAAAACCACTAGGACCGGTACCACAAATTTTCACTCTTCTAGAGTGAGCCCTTTTAGGAGCCAACCATGTTAAAGGTTACAAACACCTTGTTAAGTGCGTCCTTTTTAGAGTATTTTATACATAGAGGTTGTCACTTAGTATCAGGCATCTATTGCTACCATCCTTGAATCAGCCTCCTTCTTAGACTGTCAATAGGTATCGAGCAATTCCAATGCTACTTTCATGAATCAACCTTTTTGGCTCTCCTTGGGATGTACCTCAATATATAGAAGATTGTTAAGTCCTTCTTGGTTAAGAGACTTGATGCTTCAATGGTTAAAATGAAACACTATGACTTGTTTCTAATGCAACTTTGAATTACAAATTTTTAGATCTATTTAAGTACATTACCTCTTTGATCAATGTATCAATTCAATTCTTTGTGCTCCACACTTTCTGCTCTGTGATGCTATGCTTCACTGTTCATTGGTGTCTGTTGAATTCCTTAGCTCTCCTTTAGCTTGATTGATTAGGATTGTATGAAGTTTTTCTTCATCAGTTTCTCTTTAGCATCCTCTTTCTATTCACTCCCGTTAATCCCATTCATAAATGAATTAAGCTTGTCTCTTATATAGACATGATATTTTATTTTTCTTGATTATTGATTCTTGGCATTAAAAACAATCCATCCAATTAGATTTAAAGAATAACTCCTGATTTGTCTCGTAATTATCTTCTTTCCAACTGTACAAATCATGTTTAAATCAATCACTTAACTCTGGTCGAATAAAACAAAGAAAACAACCAGTTAAGTCTATCTTTAGCTCTTGCCAGCTAGATATTTTATCATTTTATGAACTCTTTGTTTTGTTGGTCACCTCTGTAGTTAGTTGTCGGTGAAAACTAACAGTTTCATCAGTGAGACTCCAGTTAGCTTCGTCATCTCCATCCTTCGGGCATCATTGGAATTTTACTCGTCGGGCAACCTTATAAATTTGCTCGTCGAGCATCACTGTGGTTTTGCTTCATCGGGCAACACTATACTTTAGCTCATTGGGTATCACTATGAATGTTCTTCTTTGCTTTGATCATCGGTGTGCACTCCGTCGGTGTTGTTTGTCACTAAGTGAATACTTGACTTTTATGTATTGCTGAAAGCATAACCTTTGTTCCATTGATTCTCTGAAGTCTTTGGATTATGTATATGATCGTACAAATGATAGTAAGTTGACATCAATGACAATATAATACATTAACTGATTTAATGCATTGCATTATCTTCAACTTGTCATTGTCAAACATTCAATCAGTTACATGTCATCATGTTCCCCACTTGACTTATCATGAGTTTCACCAATAAAATCCAAGCCCCACTTTTGAAAAGTTCCCTCTTTTTTAATAGGTATGAGTGGAAGTGCTCCTTGATATTTTAATTTTACAAAAAATTTCTGACAAGGTTCACATTTCCTGACATATTTGTGACTATCCTGAAAAAGATTTTGCCAATAGTATCTTTCCCTTAAGATTTTATGAGAAGTTTTCTTAGCTAAAAAATTCCCTCCACAAACACCATCGTGTGATTCTTTTCGAACTCTTTCAGCTTGATATTCATCTAAGCAAAAAAGTAACATACCCTCAAAATTCCTCCAATATAGATCACCTTCAATTAGAACATATCTAGATGATTGTAACTTTAATGATCTTTTTTTACTGTTACTCAATTCATCAAGGCACTTCATGTGTTTCAAAAAATGTGTTATATCTGTATACTAGGGAACTCTCTCAATGCTAGTAACCATGTTATCAAAGTCCACACAATTTATTTGAGAAACTTATAAATTTGATTATTCCGTGAGTTTTTCCAAGCCTTGACCTGCACCAATTTAGTGATTTTAATATTAATATTAAATTCTTGAACCTAGTTAATCCATCTGCATCTTCTCCCTATTACTGCAGACTTCCTAAAAATATCCTTCACTACTACATTGGGAACAAAGGAAATTACCTCATCTCCTACCAAATAAGGTCTAAAGGATTTCACTGCTTTGACAAGTGCATAGGATTTTTTTAGTAACATCATATTTGAGTTCAGCGGCTTGCAAATTTTTTCTAAATAATTTTTTCTAAATTTTTTAGTAACTGTTGCAATAGTATGATATAAGGAAAAATAAAATATATAAAATGGATTAGTAAAATTAGGAGATTTCAGTACTGGGCTTCCTTAATTTCCCTTTTAATAATTTAAAAAGCATCAATGGCTTCAGCTGTCCAATTCAAACTTTCCCCCTTTTTCAACATCTTTGTAATGGGTTTTGACTATTTCAACAATGTTTGACACAAATCTCCTAATGAAATTAATCTGCCCAAAAATGCCTAGATTGCCCTTACTGTCTTAGGAATAGGAATCTTATCAATAGTTGTTATCCTTTCAAGGTCAATCCTTATTCCCTCCTCTGACACAATGTTCCCAATTAGCTTTCCTTTGGTGACTCCAAAGTGACCTTTTTTTGGATTGAAAGATATCCCATACTCCAAGGCTCGAAGAAAAATCTACTCCAAAATGGTTGCAATGATCTTCAGCTTTCTTTGAGCATGCATTGAGATCATCTTGATAAATAGCCATGATGACATTAATTAAGTCTTCAAAATCAATATACATAGCTCTCTGTAAAGTAGCTCCTACATTTGTCAATCCAAATTACAACCTTAGATAAACACACGTGCCTCGGGGAGTAGTGAACGTTGTTTTAAATTGCTCACTCTCCTTCACTTTGACTTGGTTGTACATTAAAAAACCATCCATCATAGACAAAAATTCATTTCATGAGACCCTATGTAATAGAGCTTCCATGTTTGGCAATGCATAATTATATTTAAGTGATGATATATTGAGATTTTTAAAATCATCACCATTTTTCTTTCTGACTGGTACCATGTTTGACACCCAACTAGAATGTCTTATTGGCTTGATGATCCCACCATCATTGGACCACATTAATTATTCTCTCATCTGGTGAGCCAATGTAGGGTTAATAGGACATTGTCTCTAATGGAAGGGCTTTGCTTCTGGCTTGAGTAGAATCTCATGTTGAAACACATCTTCCTTGTATTCTTTTAGATCATCATATGACCATACTAACACTTGCATGTATTTTCTCAAAAGTGCTATTAATTTTGTTCTTATCTTTGGTGCTAGCCTCTTCCCAATAAAGACCTCTCTTGGTGCATCATCAGAACCAAGGTTTATCTTCTCAATACTCTCATCAATAAGAAGGGTAAATTTATTATCCAACTTATCATCCTTGTCAAAATTCCACTCAAGAGCCACTAGGCCCCTAGGGATCTTGTTAGTTTTTAATTTTACAATATCCTTTCCGAACAAGGTTTCTTTTCCATCCTCAATTTCTACAAAATCATTAAAATCTATTTCACGATTCTGATACTGATCCTCACATTTGATAAATCTTAACAAGTCTTGGTCATCCTCAAAGACTTGCCAGCTATAAATATTGTTGGGAATTGAAGGTCTAGTTTTTACCTCTATTTTAGATACACCTTCCAGAGTAGAATCATCCATTTTAAACACCACATTTGCAAGGAAATCTACCATAATGTTTTGTGATCTATCCACAAATTCAATAGATAAATAATCAAAATGTTCAATTGTGTCCCAGACCTCATTTCTATACTATTTTAGTCTTGCATTCCTGGTATTATACCTAGATCTTAGCTAAGAGATAATTAACTCCAGGTCTCCAAAAGCACTAAGGATTTTTATTCCATGCTTGCAAGAAATGTCTAGTCCCAATAATAGAGCATCATATTCTATAACATTATTGGTACAACAGAAAGTCAATAGGAAGGAATACTTGAACGTCTTACCCATAGGAGATATGAATACAAATCCTGCACCATTTCCTTCTTTACTGCATGCTCCATCAGAGAACATCTTCCACATTTGACCTTTAGTTTTCTTAGCTTGGATTTTGATTGGATTTGTACTAATAATTCCCAGTTGAGCAACGTGAACTATAAAATTATCCACGTCAGAGTAACAAAAACATGTAAGTTTGTTTGGATCAACATTTTCAATAATGTGTGAGGATCTTGGCTCCCTATTTATTCTGACTTGTTTTCCATTAACGAGGATAGTAACATAAGATAGATCAAGTTGAACATGTCCTCCAACCATTCCAGTCCATTATCTAGAGAAAAGCATACCATAATTAGGAGAAATATCTACAACAGTGATATCATATTTGTATGAGGCCTTTGGATTATCAACAATTTTGAACTCAACATATTTCATTACACCAACAACGGGAAAATATATATTATCCATTGCATAACCCTTTCCATACGTGGTATCAACATTCAATTTTAATTCCTTCATGACCTCATGTGGCATAATATTTATAGAAGCCCCCATAATCAACCATATAATTCTTTACGAGTTTATTATTTACAAGAAGAGTCAGATAAAATGGATCTACCTAATCAGGACGTTTAGTTAGTGTGGTGTCGATGTAAACCTCTGGTATTACCTCTTCACTTAAATTATTTTTCGGCTTGCTTTAACTCCTCTGGAAAATTTCTGATTAACCTTATTGCACTCTACTTGTACTATGGGAACTTCATCATTTCCAACAAAGGGACATATATCTTCATCTATAACAAGGCATTAGTAATATCAAAATTGGATTAAGAAGTATTTGCAATTGGGTTCTCATTCATAATTTCATTCTTATTCATGGTCTTGAATGGCTTAGTAAATTTGGCTTTTCCTTTATCTTTATCTTCTTTAGATTTTGAGACAACCACACCATTGTCTCCACCTTTTGTAAACTATCATATTTTGAGGATTTTCACTAGTTTTTCCTATTCATTATAGATTACCATGTTCCTTAATTGATATTTGTTTCTTTCCTAAGAAACTGCTTCCATAGTGAGAGCCCTCTTTTCCTCTCCAGTCAAGCAACATCCTCTTCTAAAAACTTCCTCATCATAAGATAATTCATTAATCATGAATAAATTCTGATTTTATCTCTATATATCAATATCTAGTTCATGCACATCCTCTGATGAATCATAATAATTAGGGGCTCCATACATATGAGCAAACAATGCATTCACTATTTTATTGTGATCGAATGCATATTCTTCTGAAAGCTCCTTCTCTAGACTCTGTGCCACCACACATTGCAAAGATGAATGAGGGAGGTTACATTCCATACACCAAGGATTCTCATTAACCATGTGATTCCTTTATTTATTTAAAGGGTCAAGAGTACCCATACTTTGTTTTGATATCTCTGGCTTTCCATCCTTCCATGATGTATTATAAGGCATATCATGTAGTATGAGTTTTTTGAAATATAGCTTATCATTCCTAGGTTTATCACCTCTTCCCACCTTTAGTGACAAATCTTGCAATAAATTCAATGCATTATCTAATCTGTCATCTTCTTTAGTTTGTTTGTGAACCCTAGGGTTATGTAACTTAGTGTCATCTCTTTTGCCAATTTTCCCAGCAACTTTCCTGTTGCTCTCTATTGTCAAAGAGAATTTGAATGCATCTTGCAAGATTCTGGTATTTCTGGACCTAGTTTCATAATTGGCTTTTCTATCATAGGCATCTATATAAAAAAACAAGGCAACACTCATCTGTAGGCTTCATATGTAGCAGTATCTTGTACAACAATTTATTGAATCTTTTATTAAATTCAGTTACCAATTCATTATGCTCTTTTTTTATGCTTGTAAACTCATGAAGCACAAATTAAGAATCATTATGGCCACCAAATTCTTTCAGAAATTTCCTTTTATTTTCAGTCCAATTCTTAATTGAAGCATCAAGTAATTCTTTTGTATGCAATAAAAGCGTGAGTTCAAATAGGAATGCAATAAACAAGTTAAAACATTCAAACTACACTATTAAAACAACATATATGATAAGACAAAAGAAAGCAAGTAAATAACAGAGTGAAAACCAAAAGCACCCAAGAATCCTTCTTGATGTAGAGATATGTCCAAGATTGGATTGGATGTGTACTCAATGAGTTGCTCAGGCTTCAATGTGATCTTCAATGGATGAGTAGGGATTTTGGCATTATGAGGGTATGATAATGGTTTTTTCTCTTCAAATGGACATGGTAACTATGCATAAAAGGTGGATGAAAATGAAGGAATGAAGGGCTCAATTTATAGGCAAAGAGAGGATGGAATGGATGCCCAAGATGCAAACTTGAGGAAGGGTTGAGATTCATTTGAAGGGGAGCACATGGATTGTGCTTTCTCAAATGGCTCTCATTATGACAATTGTCATAGGGAGAGAGGTTTGGAAGAATGGGGGAATGTGACCATTTTGGGAGATGTGAGAGTGGACAAAGATGTAAGAGATGGATGGAGTGTGTAAGAGAGATGTAAGAGCATTTAAGGAAAACTTTATGAGCTATGGATGGGGATTTGAGTGATGTGATATGAGAGTTGACTTTGGGAGTGGGGTTGAGTTCTTAATCCTTAGATTAGGATTGTGCACATGCTTAGGGAGTGATTAGGCTTAGGTTTAGAGGGTAAGTGGGAGGTTTAGGAGGATGTGATGGGAGGAGAGAGAATGAGTGGAGGGATTAATTAGATAATTGGGATCAATTAACTAATAAGGAAGGATTAGTATGTGTGAATGGGTTGGGTTGAGTTGGAACTATGGGTTAGGTAATTAAGCATGGTTAGTTTAGGGGTTAAAGTTAGGAGTCATGTGCTCAAATTGAATTAAATAGAATATTTAATTCACGAGTGGGATAAAGGGGAATTTATGAATTAAGTTAAATAAATAAGTATATTTATTCAACTTAATAGATGAAGAGGGATTTAATTAATTATTAGACTATGGGTTGTCATTTGATAATTAATTGAACTATAGCTAATTAATTGAATTAATTGAGCTAGGGGATAACATAAATTAATTAAATAATATAATTATTTAATCAATAATGTTCTAGAAAGGCACTAAATTTAATTAAATATGTTAATCAAATTTAGGTGTCTACATTTTGCCCCTCTTTGACATAGGGTTAAGATAATGCTATTTCAAAGATGTTTAAAATAATAGACGATGTGAGGATAGGACTTAGGCAACTAAGTTACCCCAGGTTGATGGGATGAAAAGAATTTGGTTAGGGTGATGGCCCCTCGAGAGGGCGGCAGGGAAAACAGTGCAGCCCTAGTGGCGTCTCGAAAAGAACGTGAAAAGTGATGGAGGAGAAAGGGAAAGGCTGAGGGGTAAAGAGGTGCAGAATTTGGTGAGAATAGGGTAAAATGTAGTTTAGAGGAAAGGTGGAGGGTATGGGGTGTAAAGGAGTGGTAAAGAAATATCTAGGGTGAGCTATATATGGCTGGAAGGGTGGCGGAATAGGTTCATTGTGCATTTTGAGCTTATAGATGCCTTCTTGATTTTGAGCTCTGCAATCCGACGAGGCGATGGCTAAGAGGGGGAGACTGAGGCATCGGATGGATGTGGCACGTAGTGTGCGGCAACGTCAAGTACTAGACAGGCAGGTAGACTCGAAAAACTGTCTCCATGTTTTTGTTTGTTGTGTATTTTCTGTGTTTTAAGGAGTTAGAAATGCATTCCCACAAACGTATCCCCAGCGGGAACACAGTCGCGATCAGTGGGAATGCGCTCCCATGAGAAATTAGTTTGAGAAGGGTGGGGTAAGGGTACTTTCGCGGGATTGCAAAATGGGTAGCGGGGGATAATTTATCGCGGGAATGCGTTCCTACAAGGATTTGTCACGGGAACGCATTCCCAGATCACATAGAGTTGGGATGGGAAAATAATGAAGCAATCCTGCGGGATCGTGGGTGTAGTAGGTGATTAGGGCAAGTCATGGGAATGTATTCCTGTGAGAGGGTTAAATATTACCAATATAGCATTCTCATGTTTGTGGGAATGCGGGCTAGGGGACAGGGTGGTGGGAACACGAAAAAGAAGCAAAATAAGGCTAGAAAGGAAACACGAGTTGGTGGGTGGGTAGGGGGGTTTGAAAGTAGGATAACCGGTTGCAGGAAGGACTAGAAGGACTGATGAGTGCTTGGTTTGTTTGTGCAGTGGTCCATTGATTGTCTGGTGTCGCAGGAGAGACATGTTATCGTGCTACGGGCGGTAGAGCTCTTTACACCAATAGAGTGGGTGCAAGTGGACATGATTGGCCTAGGATACATAACACACATGCCTCATATGCGGGCATATATCATAATGGTGATGGCTCTTTGCGAGCGGTGGTGATCAAAGAGCATCCTTCCATCTCCCGACAGGGGAGATGACGATCACACTAGAGGATGTATACTAGATATTCTGGTTGCCCATCTGAGGGACGGAGGTGTTAGCACCTCGCATGACATAGAATGAGGCCCTTAGAGCTTTGGTCAGGCTAGGGGCCACACTGCCAGTTCCTTTGCGACATGGTTAGCTTGCGCTAGACCGACATCTAGATGTGCATCTTGTGCGTCGGGTATACTTTTTTGTGTATGGACTGGTATCAGGGTACATTTCCCCAGACATGGGAGGGATTGGCATTACACTAAGCTTGATCCTAGTGATCATGCAGATTATAAATGCAGGATTCTCTGCAACATGGGGGACATTGATGTTAGCCAAGATCTACCAGGATCTGCATCAGATAGTGTACCATGGTGGAGAGGGTCATGGGAGGAGTATTGGGTGTACCACCCTACTCCAGGTTTGGGCATGGGAGCACATAGTCATGCTCAGACCGATAGGGAGGAGTGCATGATAGGTGGAGCAGCCTGTGGTATACAGTTGGGGAGAGTCATTGACGTATCATGACATGGATGATACAAATTACTAGAGGGTGGCGATTAATGAGATCCGTGATGAGTTCACATGGAGGCCCTATAGACAGGTGGGACCATGGGTAGAGGATCAGTTACAACTATCGTACACCATGATGCCCACACTCCTTACAGGGAGATGGGACTATATAGTGGAGCTGTATCAGCTAGATAGAGTGGCGAGGCAGTTTGCGTTCACATAGGGGGTACAGGATCCTGTGAGATGGTACCAGTGAGTGACCCGTGAGAGGATCTCAGAGTTTGGTCTTAGATTGGATAGGGAGGGGGTACAGGTGACTTGGCGGGGTATTCAGCCCATCCATTGGGATTGGCAGGGGTGCCAATAGACGCAGGTAGTACTCAGGAGTACAGATATGTATTCAGGAGACCGCAGATTGTGGGGAGTACGGGATTGCCACTAGAGGCAAACAGAACTAGGAGGGCGGCAGCCTTAGCGGGGATTAGGAGGTGGAGGGGGTAGCCGAGGCCAGCACCAGTGGGAGGGCCTCAAAGATGGGTGCCAGTGTTAGGTGGGAGAGGAGAGGCAGAGCAAGGAGAGAGGAGAAAGGAGGAGGAGATCCAGGATGGTGGTGGAGAGGAGGCTATGGAGGTGGATCAGGAGGCGATGTTTTTACCCGACACAGAGGGGCTCAGAGAGTGAGGGGATCATCATCAGGCGGTCAAGGGGATTCATTGGCAGAGAGATTGAGGTCACTAGAGATGATACACACAACCACTAGCCAGCAGCTGCGAGACACACTAGAGGAGAGAGATGTGATGACGGTAGAGAGGGACACGTTGAGGGTAGAGAGGGATGTAGTGATAGTGGAGAGGGACACCTTGAGGGGATAGAGAGACCAGGCATGGGCAGAGGCAGCCGGTCTCCAGGGAAAGGTGGACGAGTTGACTAGGGAGGTGGAGGAGCTGAGGGGACAGGTAGGAGAGATGTTGGGAGATGGGCTCAGCTTGATGGAGGAGAAGGATAGAGTGACTATGGAGAGAGATACATTGAGGGTGGAGAGGGACAGATTGCAGCAAGAGAGGGATGACTCATTATTGGTGGTGGGGAGGATGGAGGCGAAGATGGTCGTGATTGGGATAGGTGGAGTGGCAGGATTTTTTTGAGAGATGATGGCACTTAGAGAGCAGGTTGGATGGTACAGGGCTAGATATCAGGCTATAGTACCATCGGCCCAGAGGGAGAATTATAGATTAGTTGGGGGTCAGTGATGTCTGGAGGACGGGGGTCTACACCCATGGTGACAGGCCATAGCCAGAGGATAGGGCACAGTCAGATAAAAGGGCAGAGCCAGGGACACAGGGCATTAGGAGGGGGATTAGTCCAGATGTAGGATGTGAAGAGCTCTGATACAGGAGCCTCCAGATAGGTACAGGACACAAGGATAGGTATAGGTACCAGATCTATTGGGGATAGTTTCAGATGCCTTTGGGATGCAAGCAAGGGGCGCGGGTTCTCGCTATTTTTAGAGCAAGCCCGGGCAGGAGTGGCATACTTACTGGGGCATATACAAGTACCCATTACCGGAGAGGAGGAGGAAATAGGGATGCAAGATGCTAATGAGAAGCCTCCTATGGGGGGCCTAGAGGGACAGTTATGTACCACATATGTTGTGCATTATATATTTTTCTTGGGACTATAGAGCCCTTTTTTGTGTAGATATGTATATGAGACAAATGGATGGACACTTGTGGACACTTATTCTTTCATTTTTGATATGATACATTGTGGTTGGTTGAGATGCATGTGTTTTTTATTTGATATTCATGTCTGTGTATGGATGAGGGATTTTGTATGATGTGTATGTGGGACTAACATGTGGGTGATGCATATGTGTGACATGTTTCTTATTCAGGATGGATTATGCTTATATATGATGCACTGATGATGCAGGATGGATGATGTGTATATGATGTATTGAAGTGTGTGGATGTAGGATGTGATAGGATTTTATGATGCATGTAATGTTTTTGATGTTTTAATGAAATGTGTATGTAATTTATTTATGATGTGAATGCAATGTGAATTTGAATGAATCTTAGAAATGCAACACTAAAATGAACCGAAGACGAGTTAAATATGCAATCTAATGATGACTTAATAATGCAAGGCTAAGATAAAGTGAATGCAAGATTAAAATGAATCTAGATGAATCTAAATGATTTAATTATGTAAGATCTAAAATGAATCTAAATGATTTAACTATGCAAGATATAAAATGAATCTAAATGATTTAACTATGCAAGATTAAAATGAATCTAAATGATTTAACTATGCAAGATTAAAATGAATCTAAATAATTTAACTATGTAAGATCTAAAATGAATCTAAATGATTTAACAGTGAACTTGACGTAAATGGTGAAATGCAAAGGAGATGTGAGTGATAGTGTACCTAAAGAGATGATAATGGGGTGTAATGCAATTATGTGTAGATGCAAAAGTGGGAATGTGGGATGCGACACATCACTGTCCAACTAGGTTTAGGGGGGCGGTTGGGAAGGAAAGGGATGAGTAAGCATGTGCACAATCAAAATTTTTGGGACAAGGGATGGTGGAGTTAGGAGGGATGGGTGTCAAGTTTGTATCAAGGATGGGGGGATTGTAGGTGTATGTAGGATTATGGGTGATGAGGGTTTTTAGGATTGTTAGGAAGTAGGTTTGATTTGTAGGATGAGATTATTTGGTGTGATTTTGCTTTTGGGATATGATGGGTAGAGGGTAGTGGTTTTTTGAAGCTTGAGTGAGGGGTATTCCGGGATGGAATACCACCATGTAGTATTGAGTACTTAGTTTGATATAGCAACGATTTAGAGACGATGCCAAGGTTACTAGGAACGCAAGGCCATGTCTCCGTTGTTGTATAGGACTGACACTACAAACACACGGGGGTTGCCCAGCATCACCTCTGTGGTTCCAAGGAGAACCAAGACGAAAATGATGTTGGAGGAGCCTGCAAACAAACAATGTTTCCCAGGTGCAAGGTGTGAATCCACATGGATGACATACATGCAAGGGTCACATCCGACTGACTTAGAGGCATAAACCAAAAAAAGGATCAAGTTCCCTATCTCAGGTGCATCCACTCGCAGTGTACCATGATATGAGGAATCATGGCAGCCTCGAGGAAGAGAAAAACTGAAAGAATCATGAATGATAATCAAGAACCAAAATCAAATTTCAAGATCAAAAAGGAATTCAACAACAAGACGTATTTTTCTAGAGAGATCAGTGATGAGAAGTGGATTGGTTAGGTCAAGAGGGAGGATACATCCTACAAGAACCCGAGGATGGTGATGATCTAGATTTAGGTCAACGAGAGGAAGGATACATCCTCAAGGACCCATTTCCAAAAAAATGGGATGCGTGTCAAACTGTTTGGCCAAAAGATGTTCTAAAGTTGGATTACTGAATCAAGATTTTCTCAAATGGGACTTGTTGTCGCATAGGATTTGAAGTGTAGTTGGATCACTTTCTGTGAGGAGATCAACCAAAGACACGAGATATGTACACGCAGGACTAATTACAAGACTAGACTAATATTTACAGGACAAAAAACACT
Source organism: Thuja plicata (assembly GCA_018584345.1). Classification (NCBI taxonomy): domain Eukaryota; kingdom Viridiplantae; phylum Streptophyta; class Pinopsida; order Cupressales; family Cupressaceae; genus Thuja; species Thuja plicata. The sequence continues at coordinate 4,116,171 of MU227386.1, read as the reverse complement.
TGAAGCTCAGGGATTGGAATAGGACAACATATGTACAACGAAGACTGAAGATTATATACAGGACGGTATGTACAAAATCTCAGGACATAGGATAGGAGGACCTTTGCAAACTGATGTGTGTGATGAGGGAACACTCGAGGAATATGATACGGTCCTCTATGTGTGACGCCTGATTGCCAAGTTTTCACCACACATACCTGTCCAAGGTGCCTGATTACCAAGTTTTCACCATTGGACAATTTATTTCTCTTTACTCTCTTTTTTTTTATTGTTAAGGTGTCTGTTTACCAGATTTTCACCAAGATAATGAATTTTTTCAGGACTCTTTGTACTTTTTATGGATATTTTCAGAAGTCTGGAGTGAATAACCAGTTGTTAGGCATAGAAGTGTCTGAGATGAATGATGTTGATGGGATCATTCAGTGGTTCTCCTTCTCGAGTTGATAACTGATATGCCCCAAATCTAAAGCATGCAGTGACAATGTATGGGCCTTGCCAGGTGACCTCAAATTTACCTTTCTTTTCTCGATCTGTACCCACTTTCTGATTCTCTTTGAGGACTAGATCTCCAACCTGGAAATGGCGTGGGTGGATTTTTTTGTTGTAGTTTCTTTTGAGCTTGTTTTGATAAACAAATAGGTGATTGTAGGCTTGATGACATTTATCATCAAGTAGATCCAACTGTGTGAGCCTAGCTACTCTGTAATCTTCATCATTGATAAGGCCCCTTAGTGATACGCAGAACGATGGGATTTTGACCTCAATTGGCAAGACAACTTCATCACCATAAACAAGGGAGTATGGGGTGGTGCCTATGGGGATTCGATAAGAAGTGTGATATTCCCAAAGGGTGGGGTTAATCTGGAGGTGCCAGTTATGACCAAAATCATTGATAACCTTTCTGAGGATCTTGAGTAGGGTTTTGTTGGTTGCCTCATCTTGGTCATTACCTTGGGGGAAATATGGGTTGGAATAATGGTGATGGATATGGAGGAGTTTGCACAAATCATCCACATGATGGTTTTCAAATGGTGTTTCATGATCTATGAAGATGGTGGATGGGATGTCGAAGTAGCAGATGATATGGTAGAGAATGAATTTTCAGATTTTTACGCCTGTCGTGAGGGTGAGGGGTATTGCTTTGACCCACTTTGTGAAGTACTCGGTGGCAGTGATGATATATTTATGACCCTTAGAGGATAGGGGGGTGATCTTACCAATGAGGTGAAAACCCCAACAAGAAAAAGGCCAAGGGGGTGCAATAGGATGCAGATTTTGTGCTAGCGCATTAATCAGATTGGCATGTTGTTGACAAGATAAGCATTTCTTCACAAATTCACATGCATCATGTTCCATAGTACGCCAGTAGTACCCAAGTCTAAGAATTTGTTTGTCTAGGACCATGCCACTCATGTGGCCACCGTAGATTCTAGCATGTACCTCTCGCAATGTCTGGGCGGCTTTGGTTTCATCAAGACATCTGGAAAGAACGTTGTGATAGCCTTGATAATAAAGGGTATTGGCCATAATAGTGTAGTAGGAAGCTCTGTGGATAAGGTTTTGGCATTAGGTGTTTGTGAGGTGAGGAGATATGATACCATTCTTTAGATATTTGTGGATGTCATGGTACCACGGGGACTAGGGACCAACCAAAACATAGAGCCAATTGATAGCATTGTTCTCGTAAGTGAGTGCATGGAGTTTCTCAACTAGGAATTCATATTGTGATGTGTCATGTGAGATCTCCAAGAGTGACCTGATTGTAGCCATAGCATCAGCTGCTTTATTTTGTAGACATGGGACTTGTGTGATTTGTAGATTTATAAAATGCTCTTTTAGCTTGTCCACCATCTCTTTATAAGGAAGTAGCTTATCATCCTTAGTCTGGAATTCATCGAGTACTTATTTGATGATAAGTTGAGAATCGCCAAAAACCTGAATGTTTGTGATATTCCACTGAATGGCCATGTTGAGCCCTGCGATAAGTGCCTCGTATTCTGTAATGTTGTTAGTGTAGGGGAAACCTAGCTTGAAATATTTAGGAATGTAATCACCCTATGGAGTGACGAAGAGGATTCCTGCCCCTAAACCATGAGTTGTATAGGATCCATCAAAGAATAATTTCCAAGCTGGTTGTTCTTCTATCATGCATAAGTGCTCATCAGGAAACTCCATGATTAAGGGATGAGCATCGACCAATGGTGCTTCTTCCATCTAATCTACGATAACCTATCCTTTGATGGCACTTTTGTCTACATATTGGATATCAAACTCGCTCATGAGAATGACACATTTAGCCAAACGGCCAGTGAGTGTGGTTTTGGAAAGCAGGTACTTGAGTGGATCGACTTTGGATATAATATTGACAGTGTGGCTGAGCATATAGTGTTGAAGCTTCTGAGTGGCAAAAACCATGGCCAGGCATACTTTTTCCATTGGAGTGTAGTTTATCTCATAACCTACCAAAGTGCGGCTAATGTAGTATATAGATCTTTCCTTACCGTTATCATCAAGTTGGGCCAAAAGTGCCCCCAGTGCAGTAGTTGTAGCTGAGATGTACAGGATGAGAGGCCTACCTAGCACAAGAGGCACTAAGATTGGTAGATTATCCAAGTATTCTTTTATCTTTTCAAAGCCTCTTTGACACAACGGATCCCACTTGAAATTGTTATCTTTCCTTAGTAAGTGCGTAAAAGGTTGGCATTTATCCGCAAGCTGAGAGATGAAGAGATGCACTGATTGAAGCTTTCCATATAGGATGCGCAACTACCTAAGAATCCTTGGTGTAGGCATTTCCAGAATGGCTTTGAACTTCTTAGGATCTATTTTGATTCCTCTTCTTGATACAATAAAGCTGATGAGCTTTCCTGATGTTACCCCAAAGACACGCTTCTTAGGATTTAGCATGAGTCCATAGTGGCCGATTTGATCAAATACGCATTATAGGACATCTAGATGATCTGCCATATGGACTGATTTGGCCAAGATATCATCTACATAGTCCTCGAGGATTTTGTGGATCATGTCATGGAAGATGACTGTCATGGCTCGTTGATATGTGGCTCCTGCGTTCTTCAGACCAAATGGCATCATGTTGTAGTAAAAGGTTCCACATGGGGTTGTAAATGTTTTCTTATGTTGATCTTCTTCTACGATGTGGATTTGGTTATATCCAGAGAATCCGTCCATGAGAGACAACATTTCATGTCCGACAGTAAGGTCAACTATCATGTCAATGTTTGCTAACGGGAAGTCATCCTTGGGACATGCCCTGTTGAGGTCTCGAAAGTCTGTACATATTCTGATGGATTTATCTAGTTTGGAGATGGGCACCATGTTGGAGATCCAATCAGAATAGTCAATGGCACAAATGATTTTTTCTTGAAGTAACTTTTCTAGCTCTGCTTTGACTAGTAAGGCAACCTTGGGGTGCATTTTTCAGAGTTTCTATTTGACTAGCTTAGCATTTGGATCCACTGTGAGATGATGTACCAATAGGCTGGGGTCTAATCCCAGCATGTGGGAATAAGACCATGAAAATTTGTCCATGGATTCTTGTAAGAGAGCAAAGAGAGCTATTTCTTCTTCTTCTGTTAAAGAGGCTGCAATATAAGTGATGCGCAGATATTCTTTGGTACCCAGATTGACGGGTTTTGTTTCTTTGATGAGGATCGATGACTGTTCAGGCCTGTAATCATGGATTAGAGGAAGAGGATAATATTCATCCTCTAGCACCTCAGAGAGGTTTTCACCGATGGATACGCCCTTTGTTTTTACTTTTTTGCAATCAGATAGTGCTCCAGAGGGGTTTTCACTAGGAGATTAATTTTCTTCTTTTTTATTTTTATTTTTTATTTCATTTTTGTGGCAAAAGTTCTCCCCTTCCCAAAAATATGCCTTCGGATCCAACTTGTAGACATGTGTTGACTCATGTTCCTAGTCCTTGTTCTGTTTGACTGCTCCTATGAATCTTAAGAGCGTGTCCTCACTTTGGAACTCGTCAATGTGTACAACGCTTGGTTGGTCCCAGTTTACAAGTTCAGGATAGCGGAGGGGGAGGTCAATGAAGAGAATGGAAAGTTGGCATAGGACAAAATTGCCCAGGAAGGTTTCATCATCAAAGACGTCATCATAGGCTCTCACAACTTTCTCTTTAGGGACATCTTCAATGTCAGCAATTTCACCCAGGGGAGGGTAAGAGGCATAGATGTTCTTGTTGGTGCCCCCATTCATGTCAAAATCTATGCCGAGGCCTAGGTGCTTTTCTCATCAGGTCAGTACAATAGGATCTTTCATTCCTTGCTCTTCATAACTGAGGCCACCTCCCTGGTAGTTCCATTTTTCTGTCACCAGTTTGTGAGTTGAAGGGTACTTATCTTTGAAGTAATTGAGATGACTTGTGTCCTTGGGTGCTGGATCCTTATAGAGCCATTGATTGATGTCAATGGCTATTGCTTGACTGGTCATAATGCCATCACAGACAGAATTGGTAGGGCCCAATTACAGCTTCTTACTTGGTTTGGCTGTGTCCTTTTTTGGCCTTCCTCGGGTATGTGGGTCAGACGACAAAGATTTCACTGCGAAGGTGTCAGATAGGATGTACTCTCCACAACCATTTTTGTCGATCTTGACCGTAGAAAGAGTGTCTGAAAGGATTGTTTCTAGGTCTGAATGGGTGCGAGAAGAACTAGTGACGGAAGTGCCAATATCTATCCCAGGGAAATGAGTCAAGTGTGGGAAGGAGGCTTCTAACGCATGACAGTATGCAAAAGGCTTGGGATCTACGTCAATGGTGATTTCAGTGTCATTATATGGGAATTTGATGCACTAATGGTAGGTGGATGGGATGGATTGCATAGAATGAATCCATGGGCATCCAAGGAGGATATTGTAGGGGAGGTCAAGATCAACAACATGACATACAATATCCTAGACTGCTAGCCCCACCTTGATGGGAAATGAAATTGTTCCTTCAGAAGTGTGTTCCAGATTGTCGTAGGCTTTAATGGTGATGACATCATTTGTTATATCTTCCTCAGTACACCCCATTTGTTTGATAAATTTCAATGTGCATAGGTTGAGGGCCGAAGCATTATCTATCATGACTCACTTAATGGAAAAATCCTTGACCATGAGGGTGATATGGAGTGGAAGGTTGTGGTCAAGTTCTTCAGAAGGTGCGCCTGTGGGTTTAAAGGAGATTGCACAAGGCACAGATAGATGGCCCACAATATTTTGGAACTATGTGGGATTGATGTTACTAGGGACAGGGGATTCTTGTAGGGCTTTATTGAGGATCTCTTGATTAACAGAGGAGGTACAAAGGAGATCCAAGATGGAGATTTGGGCGGGGGTATTCCCTAGATGTTCCAACATGTTGTATTGGGTACCAACGGATGGAGCAGTACTAGCACCTGCAATGGTTATTCTACCTTGACAAGTGGTAACTACACATTGAGTATCTACACCCTTAACATGTATGAAATTAACAGAGGGGGTGACCTAGGATATACAACTGATAAGGTTATCATAGTTTATGTATGCATTGGTATATCTTTTTCTGTCGGCATTGTCTCTTTGCTTGTCCTCTCCTTGACTAGAGGATTGGGCAGGATTGGCTGGTCCTTTACCTAAGGTGTGATTGGGAAATGCATTTTGATAGATTTTGAGGGCCGCATTTGACGATGGTTGGGTCAGAGAGTCTACCTCAATCTCATTGCAATTCATGATATCTTGGATGTAGTGTTTCAGCTTCATGCATTTGAGGGTAGTGTGTCCTTTAATATGATGGTAATCACAGTATTCATTGTCATTGTACCATGCAGTCTTAGGTGTGGAGTCATTGAATGGTTGCCTTTGTGGATACATGATCAGGTTAGCTTTAGCCATTCTGTGGAAAATGATACTTATGGGTTTGCCCAAGGGGGTGAACATACATTTGGGTGCATTTTGGGTGTGAGACCTTTGTTGTCCACATGGGACTGCTATAGCATTCTCCTGATTCACAAGACCTTGGTAGTTGGTTTGATATGGTGTCCCTGGAGGGGGATAGATAGTTGCGCCTTGGGGGCATGTATTTTGCTGATACGTTGGTTAGTGATATATGGGAGTGGGATGTTGATACATGGGAGGAGGTTGAGGTTATACTTGTAGTACCTACTGATAAGCTTGAGTAGGTGCGTTGGGACTAGCTACCATGACCTGAACATGTTTGGTATTAGTGACTCCATTAGTTACTGCGTTCTTGTTCTTATTCCAATACCGTATTCGATCATTATTATGTTTGTCAGGCTGGGCTTCTTTGTAGTGCTTGATGGCACTATCTTCTATGAGATCTCACTTGAGATCCATGCCTTTGATTCTGATGTCTTGGTAAGTTTGTATACAATTCATGCACATGTGATAGGAAAGCCTAGGATGGAGATTATTGATAAAGATCTTTATGAGGTGTTGCTTGAGGGGTTGATAGGACAATGTGGTAGTAAGCCCTTGCCAGCACTGAAGGTAATCAACCAAGCTTTCTCCTCCCTTCTATTTTGAATTACATAAATCAAGGAGGGAGAGTTCATTCTCTACATTGTGCGTGTATTGGACCACAAACTTTTTAGATAGTTTAGCAAAAGTAGAGACTGTCCCGTAAGGGATTTTATAGAACCACTCAAGAGCGATCCCTCCTAAGATTTTGGGAAATAGTCTCATGAGGAAATTATCACTATAGGCCACTTCTTGGCATGCCATGTAGAATTATTTCATGTGGCTCATAGGATCTCCCTTACCCCAATATTTATCAAACTTGGGCATTTCAAAGTGCTTTGGGAAGGTATTGCAGTGATAGATCGATCAAATGGGTAAGGAAATACCTCTTCAAACTTGAAACTTTTAGCTTCGGTCCCTGCCTTTAGCTCTTTGAGAGAATTCTTCATTTCCTCCCATTCCTGATTGACTTGTGGGGGAGGGTTGTGGAATCCATTTGTATTAGTTCCCTGGATTTGATATGGATCAAACAACGGATATGGGGGATTCTATGGGGGTATTGTGATGTTTGATATGACAGTTGTTGGTCAACATAGATGGGTTTTTGTGGTGGAAGCTGGGATGAGGGGAATATTGTAACTACTGGAAGTATGCTTGTATTTGCTGAGGCATTGGATAAGTGGGTTGAGCCTATTGTGCACTTGCATAGGTGTTCTATGGTGGAATGCCCCCAATATGTGTAGTGAGGTAATTGGTGTTGGTGGGAATGCTTGATTATTGCAAAGGTGGCACAACTTGGGATGCAATGGTGAACGACGTGGCTAGAGAAGCGATGGAGTTAGTTTGCGGCTGCTGAGGGTTTTGATTAGTCGTACACGTGCTAGCAAGGGCATTAACGAACTATTGTAGTGATTGCGTGACAAAGGGATTTGCCCCCTATGTTTGTGGTTGGGGCTGCTAGGTTGGTTGGGAAATTGGTTGAGCTATTGTAAAGGGGTTGGTTTGTTGTTGTGCTTGGGGTGCGAATGGGTAGGTATTTTGCGGCTATGGTTGTGGTTGTTGGGAAGATTGGGTGATGGTTTGCATAGCAGCCAAGGGATTGGTGGATGTCTGCGGTGCTTAAGAGATGGAAGGAGTTCCACTCTATGTCTATGTGGGGATGCCTAAGGCTTTCATGGCAACTTGTGAGTAATGCCAAGCGATTGGTGGAGCATTTTACGCTGGTTGATTGATGTGGGAAGCTTGTAGCAGAGGGTTCAAATTAGATTGTTTTTGTGGCAGGAATGCTAGGAGGTGTTGTGATTGTCATGCTGGGTGAGGTTGGAAGGTGGGCCCTTGTGGAAATAGGGGTTGGTTACAAGCACCCATGAGTGGCATGCATGTAGTGAATTGGGGTTGTTATTAATGTGTGGTAGGGATAAAACATGGAGCGGAGGTAGGCATCGAGGTGTTGACGGTTTGCATGCTTTGCGGCTGCGAGCTGGTGGAAGCGGTTTGGATGGGTCGTGTAGTGATCAGAGGGACACTGGTTTGCTGGATGTTAATAGGTGGTGGTAGGAACTATGCAACAAAGGTTGGAGCTATTTGTGGTGTTCGAGTAATTGCGGGTTAGGCAGGTGGTGCTTGTGGAACAATGGGTGATACCATTTGTGTGGCTGGTGGTGGATTAGGAGGCAAGACTCCCATGATGGAAAATGGAGTGGACTTCGGTGTGGTGTGCACTATAGATGGGGGATTGATGGTTGCATCATCTATGTTATGAGGGTTCCCACTTGTATTATCTGCTGCATAGGATTGGAAACTTGATTTCTGACTGTGTGGGGAATCTCTCTTGGAAGTGCCATGGGTCTCGTAACCATCGTGGGTATGATTCCAGGTAGTAATAGAATTCCTTGTTGCTGGATGTCTATAATAATGTCGTGACTGTTGCACTGTGACAGCACTGATCATGGTAGCGTATCTTGGATGGGTCATGAATGTTTCCATGGTGCTTATTGTGGGAGCTTCATTTGTGTCTACCCAGATATGCTCGATTTGTATGTTTTGCTGAGGATTAAAAGAGACCATGGCACTGGTGTGATCAATGGCTGGATTGGATGAACTAGCTACAAGATTGGGATCCATATCTTTCCTCTTATTAGTGGATCACATGGTAGGTGGCATCAAATGATTACCCTAAAGGGATATGGGGTGCAAGGATGCTCTTAAGGATGATGGTGTTGTGATTTGGATTTTGGCGTGATGCGTCTAAGACTATGATTATGCTCCTAAGGACTAGGGAAGACTTGATGTTCCTATGGATTAAGGGTTTCTTTTACCTAGTGTAAGATCAAGTGGATGTGATTGTCTACCTAGGACAGACTTGTGGTCTTTGGTAGACAGATTCCTCTGTCGATGCGAATCGACCTTTTGGTCAAGGTGATGAGGTTACAAGGGCAAAGGGGATTATCCTAAAACAATCCTTAGTTTAAGGACATCTAAAGATGGGGTTTGATTAAGATGTAGGTCTTTAAGAAACTCAAAATGGGAATGCAACACCAAGTGAAGCTTGTGACTCTAGGATGATTAGGATGATAACTAGGATGATGCTGGGTTGACTAGGATTGGATTAAATAATGCATGGATTATGATAGAATGATGCTAGGATGAGTGTGTGATGTGCTTCTAAAGATGACGACCTAAGGGAGGTCCTAAAAATGCAAGCTAAGTGATCCTAAGAAGAGGAGGAATGTTTGTTTGTTGCGGTAGACCATCTAGTCATATTGTTCAAATCCGATGAAAGCAACGTTTAGATGATATTTGCCCATGAAGCGAGCAACCTTGTTGTTGTATATCACTTTGTCAAATTTTTCCCGTGTGTGGGTTTCTTGCTTGATGGAATCAATAATGTGTTGATGCTTGGAAGCCTCTTTGGTTGCATTCTTCTACTCTTTGTAAATAGGAGGCAATGGAGTTTTCACTTTCTTGTGTTTCCCTGGATTGGACATGGGAAAAAGATTGTGATAATATTTGTCAAAAGGGGGTGTCTTCCTAGGTAGTAACTATGATAAGTGTACCTTTGGAGCAAATGATTGATATTGATTGGGTCAATTTTGGAGCAAAAAAACCTTGCAAGGGACAAAGCAACCTCACAAGATGTACACAATGTTGATCTCTTTGGCAAAAGACTTTGGACTTCCGATTATGTGTATGTTCAACAATGATTTTCACGGGTTTTGTAACATTGAAAACACACACAAGAAATTTCTACCTAAGGATTTGGCTTCACATGAAATATTATAAGCCTATTGCTTGGTAGTCCTTTGGCTCACACAACAATGTCACCCTCGGAAGGGTGCCCATTTTTGGCCTTTTTCCAGGTATTCTTTTCGTGCTACAAAGATCTCTTTTGCAACACAATACCCTGGGACACATATGATGGGAATCTTGGGGGGAGATTATTCCCTCCCCTTGCACTATAATAAGTCACCGTTTGGATGTGAATTGGGTAGGGTTGCTAGTGAGATTCGTGTCATCCCTGCAATCGGTTTGTACGACATGACTCACTTAAGAGCCTAGTTCAACCGTGCCAATATGATGAGCATATTCACTCAGTATGGACTACCATTGAACACGACCCGCCTGATCTTGAAGGGATAAAGCAAACCTTTGGGTTGCACCTTATTTTTATACTATTCGAAGGGATTTACCAGTTTGAGGTTGTTCTCCAAAAGGACTTGTGCTTCTTTTGGACAGGCCTCACTAGAAGAAAAAAAAAAAACTTAATCTTTCTCATCACCCAAGATCTGCGAAGACAAGGGGAGAGGATACGGATATGTTAGTCCAAGTTTTAGTGCTTGTCCTTGTATTTGATTTCTAGAGTTGCCATGTTATTTTTTTGAATCTCAAAGTTGCTTAAGTTCTCATGTTCAAATTCTCAGCGAAAGTGTCAACCCTATGGTCCATCTGTGTTTGTGGAATTAGAAAAATATTTGCTAACATGTTTCTTGAACAGGTTTGAACAAGTTTGAACATACTTGAACAACCTTGAACTTGGTTCATGAGTGTTCAAGAGTGTTCAAGCTCGTTCATAATTTTTATGAAGGGATAGCAGGTGAATAAAGTCATCACTAAAAAGGGAACTCATGATCGCAGTGTGTGGAATTTTTGATTGATCAAAGTTGAGAATCAGCGACTAAGCATGGGATATTCAATTTAAGGATGAAGACGAGAGATTAAAATGGGAACAGACTTGAACAGTGGTGAACACATAAGAACACCCTTGAACTTAGTTCATCTGTGTTCAAGAGTGTTCAATGTTTTTTTTAAAAGTGACACGTGGCAAAAGAAAAGGACTACCGTCGTCACTTAGTTGTGGGCCCTACCTAGTAAAGGATTTTAATGAAGAAAGGTATTGGTGGTGGTTAAGCGTGTCTGAGCTGTCAAATTTATGAGGAATTTGTGTGGCATAAAAGTTTGCGCAAGTGGCATTAAATGATTGCGTGCGTGAATGGCCACTTCATTCTCCGAGCTTTTATTGCCTTAATGATGGGAAATTAATTATCAAATCTGTGGTATTTCTTATTTAAAACCCTTCTTAGCATTCATTATTTTTGAAATGCTATCGTTGTCTGTATGCGTGAAGATTGAAGGTAAGGGTTTTTGGAGCTCCAGTTGCAGAAGTTTTCTACGGTGATTAAGGTAAGTCAGGTTGCAATTCCTACAGTGTTTAAATTTAAGAGCTTGTGAAATTTATGAAAGTTTCTATGATAATTATTAGTCTTTTCTTGCAAGTATGAAGTCTGCATTCCATTTTTTTGGAAGCATGTCTAGTCTGGTATGTGAAAATCCCATTGTGACAGACACAGATTTAGAAGGGTATGATGTAGAAGGAATTGTTGATAGGCTCACTGGGTCTGTAGAAGAGAATGTCCCTTCTCTTGAAATTTCGAGTAGTGGGTTGTGCATAGCTACTTGTTTTCCTCCTAGAGTAGTTTTTCCTGAACTTGTTCATGAGTTTATCCGTAACTATGACCAGCGAACCGAATCAATTCTCAAGAGAAATGGTGAGGTCTTGATGGCTGTAAATAGAGGAATTGTTTCTTCAGCTTTCTAAATTCAAGAGAAAACTTTTTTCGCTTTCTCTCTTGCGCAGTCCCTTGTTAAGTTCAAACCAAATGCAGATGTAAATCGTACCTCAATAGCCAAGTATTGGTTATTAAACGCCCAAAGGGGAGGTTCCCGTTTACCCAAAAAGCTCAACAGAAGTCATGTGCACCCGTATATTAGTGATGTTATGGTGATGTTGCATAGAGTCAGAGGGTCACCTGAGGTGTTCTTCTTTTCAGATTGGTTGTTCTATTATGTTTAGATTGTTTTAGAAGGAAAATAGAAGTTGGATTGGGCTGAATTAATTGCAAACTCTATGAGAGAGCAACTGAACAATTCCAAACTCACTGGATGTAGCTTTTTCATGTCTTCTTATCTGATATATTGTCTAGCCTGTAGTAGGAAATGGGATGGGATGATTCATGAGCCTTGGATAGATGGAATGTGTGTTTTTGAGTATTTTCCCATTCTTCGTAAAGACAATGTAATTCAGAACTAAAGGAGGGTACATGATACTTTTAAGGGTAAACTTTGTTTTGAGATGACTGGGGATTTAGCCAGAAGAATGAGTTCAGAAGCTCAGCAATTTGTGACAAGATTTGGGAGTTTTTACATTCAGTTCCCTAGGTTCACTTATATTAGAATTGGTGGTTTTGAAAATTCCCCTACAAAATTACCTAGGTATGCCTTTGATTGTTTTATCCTTGCAGAAGTCTGTAGGCAACTTGCTACTGTGCTTAAACATTTTCTTCCCGAAGAAGGATGGGAGAAAGTTTTCCCATTACAGCTGGGTAAATTTTCATGCTTAACTATTGAAGATGCAATAAGTAAATTGGGAGTGACCTTAGTCAATTTGATTTCAAGTATTACACGGAGAGAACAGGCTTTGATAATAAAAACTTTTCTAGTGGGAATCTAGGCCTTAGATCTCATATGTTTCCAGTTCCCCATCTAGAGGATTTTTGGGAAGATTGTGCAAATGAGTCCCAAGTTATGAAGAGAGGTCATAGTAGACTCTGCATATCTCAAATCTTGTCCATGAGATTGCAGTTCAACATAGAAGGGGTGACAGATGATGGTTCTGACTTAGTTGAGCCCAATTTCAAAAGGCTCCTGGATAATGAAGAGTTAGATATTGACTAGTGAAGAGAGGAGGAAGATGACATTAAGTGCAGGACACAACATGTACTCAAATTAACCAAAGAATGGTTGTAGACAAAAAGAGAACAGTCTAGTCCTAAATCAATTGGAGTTAAAACTTCAATTTTATTTTCCTCCCCCTCTGTTTCTAATCCTCATAAACCATCTGGTAATGCAGGTTCATCAGATAAGCAACGGAATAAGGATCCCAGGAAGAAATCTATTGCAAAACTTTCCCCTGTGGCCTCAACTCGGTGCATTACCAGATTGAGATCCCGATCGCAGAAAAAGGGAAAGATTACTCAAGAGAATACAGAAATAGTCAATTTAGAGGATGACAAATTTAGGGATTTAAACTACCAAATTGGAGAAGATGAGAAAATCGGAAAAGATCTCTTCGATCTTGATGATGTGACTCTAGATTTAATGGATACCCCTACTAAGACTGGTGCCCAATCAGCAGCAAAAAATGACCCACCAAAATGGTTAACCTCTTCAGTGAATAAGAAATGGAGCTTGATTCCGGTATCTATTCCAGTGCAAGATATAGTCAGCAAATATGCTCAAAAGACTCCCAAGGCCAAGAAAGTTTAGAGTATAGCACAAATGTTTGTTGATACTAAAACTGGGAAGTGGACAGTCGAAGTAGCCACCTACAGACCAAAGTAAGAGAAATAGGATGTTGCAGTCAAATATTTTTAAGTCACTAAAATTGAATTAGGGACTATGGATAGAGTGGGAAAAAATCACCTTTTCAAAGAGATGGCCTAGCAAATGTTGATAACATCATGGCAGGATAGTAAGGAAAAGAAGGAACTGAAGCAAACCATATTCTTACTCTCTCAGTTCATAAATACTTTATGCAACTTTGATGCCACCCCACTAACTCAATCAATACAGGTACTCGACCCAAACTCGACGAAAAGTAAAACACTGTTGAAACCAAGTTCAGAGGGGTCAAACACTAGTCTCCCCAGTTGATGAGTGGATGTCCCAAGTGCTTAGCAATGGTAGAAAATACATCAAGGATTCACACTTAGTTCTTCATGACACAAAGGTTGTAATGGGAGAATTGCAATCCCAGCGCTAGGTCTGGGATGGAGAGGAGGAAAAATGGGTGTCGGTGATGACAAAGTTTATGGAAATAGAGAGGCATGGTTTCTACAAATTCTACATGAAAAAGTCCCTAAAAGGTGCCGAAGAATCCATTTTATTCATCCTCGGGAAGAACATCAATTGGCGCATCACTCTAATAAGGAGCACCATTACAGAAAAAAAAGAATATGAGTCTGAAGTTAAGCAGATTCAAAAGGCTGCCCTGAACGAGTTGAAAGTGATCAATTTCACTTATACCTATCCATCAGTCTATGGTGAGCAAGAATTGAAGGGCGCCTTGGAGGCTTTTGACTTGGAAATAAAGATTAGTAGAGAAAAGATTAATCCTAAAGCCTCTGACTTAACTCAGATGGCAAGGATTGAATCTATGCTAAATCTGTGTGTGGATCAGTTGCCCAATGTCATAGAAAAGGTGAAGAGATTGAAGTGGAGTAAAGATGCCTCTATGGCTTGGATAGTGAATTCTAATATCCCACATCTTTCATTCATGAAGGAGCTGGTCCAGGCCTATAAAGAATGGAAACCTGCCCAATCGGTTACCGAAGAAGAAGGGAGTCCAGCGGGGAGCGAGGATCGTGTTGTGGACAAGGAACCAGATTTGGTTATTTAGTCTTTACTTGGTTAACATGCAAACTCTTAAGGATGTGTGTCCTTTTTCTACTGTTTTAGTTATATAACTAATTGCCTGAGAGGTCGTGTTTTTTGGGAGACCTCTCGGTGCTCTGATACTATATATTTGGCTACTGAAACTTTTAAAAGCTTCAGAAAAAACTTATTGCTGATAGATAATAGTTTTTGATAGTAATAGTTTTGTTTTTGAGAAGGTTAAAGGAACAGATAGTAATAATTGAATGTTATGGAAAGAACAAATTTCATGTAATTGCCTATGCAGTAATTTTTGAAATATATTACAGTGAGGTTTATCGAATCTATGTTATTTGAAAACCAAAAGTGAAGTGTCCTATGTTGACATCTTGTTTATCCTTTTATGTATATGTCTGTTGATTCATAATATCTAAACTCTAGATTTTATCTATCTTCTGTTTACCTTTAGCTGAGAAGTTGTTTATGTTTCATGAAATGCAATCGTGGAAGTAACTGTGTTTTTCTTCCCACTCATTATTCGATTTTATTTCCTTTACAATTGTTCAGTAGCATATCATCAAAGAATGGTTTTGTAGCCTTTATAAGCTTTCGGGTTAAAAGCTAACCAATTGAACTGTTATCAAATTCCATTGAAAATCAATATTAGGGAGCTGTACCTGTAACAAAATTCAGAGGGAAGTGATCATAAAAGATACTTACCCAACTGTTAAAGATAGTTTTTCTTTTAAGGGTGATAGAGTAAAAATTAAAAGGGTATTTATAGAAAGACAAATCTGTTCGCTAATAGGATATAAGCTATTTCTAGTGTGTCACTTAGATTTAACAAGGTTTTGCAAAAAAAGGAAATAGCTCTCAAGGAAGTGTTGAAAAACACTCCTTCAAACACACCAAAAACTCATTCTTTCCAAAAAACACCTATTTAAGACTAAGTGTTTTCTATCTAGGACATCAAACACTCATGATTAGCATTTATATTCTTTACTTTAAAAAAAGGGAAATGCTTTGAATTTTCAAAATAAATGGTTCTTTCCCTTTAGTTCATTCGAGACTTTGTTTGAATGTTCAATTTAAACCCAAATTGAAATGTTTTGATTGCTTGTTCAATTTTCTTAAGGCATTCAAGATTGTATTTGAATTGATTTTAGTGCACCAAAATAAAGTGTTTTGATTGTTTGTTCAATTTCCTTAAGGAATTCAAGATTGTGTGATTTTGTTTTAAGCCCAAATGACAAGTTTGACCATAATTTTAATGCACCAAATCAAAATGTGAGTTCATTTTAATTCATCAACAACTAATGATTGATTTGGTTGGGTTTTTTTAATAAATAAATGATGCCTCTGACCGCATTCTCACTACCTGCACAAAAAAAAAATGTAGAGTCAGTACAAAAGCATTACTGTGAATTGAGCCCGCAATCCTGCAAGGTCAACGTGCATTCCCGCGAGTCAAACAATGATCCCGTGGGTGTTTGACCAAGATTTTTATAGACTTCTAAAATTAATTAAACATGTGTAGAAATAAGTATGGATTACAACAGTGTTCCCGTGGGTCAACCACACATCCCCACGAGTCAAAGCGCGTTCCTGCGGGTCTAATGAAGTGTAGAAAAATAGACAGAAAAGAAGAAAAGAGGGTCTTGGCCTCTGTTCTACTACAGAGTCACGGGATCGCATTCCCGCAAATAGGCACCTCGTTCCTGCAAGCCCAACCTTCAATCCCACTTGTTGATTAAAAATATTTTGTTCAAATTCGGATGGCGGGATTGAAGGTGCAAATGCTTGTTTTTCCTCTTTCCAACCTGCAAAAACCAAAAAACCTAACACAAGAAGCTCAAACAACAAAAACATTATAAATTTTATGATTAGTTTGCAAAAAAAGAGGATGATAAAATAGAATGACCTGTGAAGTGGATCCCACTAGGCGTGCCAAAATGTATGCAATAAAAGTGTGAGTTCAAATAGGAATGCAATAAACAAGTTAAAACATTCAAACTACACTATTAAAATAGCATATATGATAAGACAAAAGAAAGAAAGTAAATAAGAGAGTGCAAACCAAAAGCACCCAAGAAGCCTTCTTGATGTAGAGATTTGTCCAAGATTGGATTAGATGTGTACTCAATGAGTTGCTCAAGCTTCAATGTGATCTTCAATGGATGAGTAGGGATTTTGGCATTATGAGGGTATGATAATGGTTTTTTCTCTTCAAATGGACATGGTAACTATGCATAAAAGGTGGATGAAAATAAAGGAATGAAGGGCTCAATTTATAGGCAAAGAGAGGATGGAATGGATGGCCAAGATGCAAACTTGAGGAAGGGTTGAGATTCATTTGAAGGGGAGCACATGGATTGTGCTTTCTCAAATGTCTCTCATTGTGACAAGTGTCACAAGGAGAGAGGTTTGGAAGAATGGGGGAATGTGACTATTTTGGGAGATGTGAGAGGGGACAAAGATGTAAGAAATTGATGGAGTATGTAAGAGAGATGTAAGAGCATTTAAGAAAGACTTTGTTGGAATTATATTGGAATGATGTACTGAGAGGGGAGGGGTGAATAAGTACCTCTAAAAATTTTCTTGGTTAGCCCATTAACCCTTAATCATCAGTTTGTAAATTATCTTATCTAACTGTTCATCTTTCTTTATGTATATGCAATCATATCATAAGTTCTTTAGTATGTAACCATAACAGAAACATTCATGAAAATAGATAACACATAACACAATATATGATATCGTAGAAAACTCCTGTTAGGAAGTAAAAACTGTGGTGGGAATTCTTACCCACAAGACTTCACTATCTACAGATAAGAAGGGGCCAGTTAAGGCTTACGATTGGTCACTTCTGATGACCTGCCCTGTTAGGATTATTACAGTGGAGACCTGTTAAGATCTACTTTGTTTGAAGCTTTAGCAACACTACTAAGTGTGCACTATGTTAAGAGATTTAGTAAGAACAGTTAAGTCCACCTTCTATAAAAGGATTTTAGATGTGATGCACTTGTTAGAATGAAAATACATAAGTATTTGATCTGACGATGTATGCAATCTTTAATTGCTAATAACATATCCTATTAAGCTTCATACATATAAGTAATCATCTTTCCATGATTGAATAATACCTTTATCTGCTCGTCGGTAGCCTCTGTGTGTTCTTGACAACTAATGTGATCTGTTTCTGAACTTTGCATGAATTTTACCTTCTGCTCCTTAGATGCTCTTCATGGCTATCAACAACAATGAATTCATAACTCACAATTGATTTGAACATCTATTTATTCTATATTTTGGCTCAATTCTTGATTCACACTTCGCAAGTTAACTCTAGATACAAGGTTTACAACTTGACCTTGATCTTTAGTTAGATATGTTTTAGATCTATTAGGATGCTTTAAAACATTTACATAAAGCTTGCTTGACCCTCAAGTTATGATTTAAAACAAATTAAAACTCTATAA
>MU227386.1:4051854-4079126 GCA_018584345.1 Thuja plicata | reverse complement strand
ATATCAATACAAGCTAATTGATAAGATAAGCCAAGAAGTGGCATTGAACAAGGTTAAACTCTCAGAACTTAGTGATGAACTGGAACCAATGATTGTAGAAGCAATAACCTTAGTTCAGAAAATGTGCGCACTTGACAAATTTGCAAAAGAAAATAGTGACAAACATACAGAAATTGATTCTAATGTCACTAAGAGTGCACAAATCCTAACCTCAAATGCCAAGAGCATAAAGGCACATCATGACATAGTAATTGAGGCAAACAGGCTAAGACAGGAAATATGGGATGTTGAGACACGATTCAGAGGAGAGATTACAGAATTAAAATCAGACATTTTACTAAATCTCACAATACTTCAGCAGCATATCTCAGAAGCTAGAAATCTGATAGCAACCCCGGAGATGTCTGTCATAGACAACATCTATGATATTCATGTAAGAATTTCACAGGAGCACATAGCTCTAGAAATGCTGAAAGAAAAATAGGAGAAAATGATGGAGGAAGTAAAATCCTCACATTCCCACCTTTTTGAGAAGTTGTAAGTACCTTTGTCCTTAGAATCAAAAAAGGAGGAAAGGAAATGTATATAGCTATGTACAATACATATATCAAAAAAAAAAGAAACAAAAAGATAAAGGATATATATATACTTACACTTACCAGCATATACATAGGGGGAGTCATTCAAATGACTAAGGCAAAAGTATACACAGGTGTACATACTAATACACTCAGTATGTTGCACATATCATGTTTTTGATACTAATTTCAAAGGGGGAGATTGATGACATTATTTTTCCATAAGTATACTCAGAGGAAAAACACAGTCAGAAATCATTACCGGTAGACAGCAAGAATCATCAGTGAACCATAAGTAGTACCAGTGAAATGCAAGCATACCCGACAGCACAAAGAATTTTTAAGAAAAAATGCTAAGTATAAATGTGACAAGCTTCACCGGCGAACACAAGCATTACCGGCGAACACTAGCATTACCAAAAACACAGTTTCTAGAATCAATCCGACAGGAATAGACAAGCATACCCAATGACATGTTCAAGAAGGAACACCGACGATCAAGAAAACCGACCATTAGAACTGACAGACAGATCAAGAACCTGCAAATTATGGATCTGGGTTTTACACGTCGATTAAAGAAATGTAAATCTATTTATAGAGTTTTATTTTTGTTTTAAATCATATTAGATGGTCATGCATGCTTTATGTAAATGCTTTAATGTATGCTAACAGATCTAAAGCATATCTACCTACAGATCAAGATCAAGTTGTATATCTTGAATCTAGAGTTAACGTGTAAATGCATGAATCAAGAATTGAGCCTAGATTGGTATAAATATATGTTTGTACTCAATTGTGAGTACATGAATTCTTAATAATTGATAGCCACGAAGAGCATCTAAGGAGAAAAAGGTAGAATTCATGCAAAGAGAAGAAATAGAATACATCAGTTAACAAGAACACACAGAGTCTACCAATGAGAAGATAAAGGTAATACTCAATCATGGAAGGATGATTAACAGTATTTTTGGAGCTTCAAAGGATCTGTTTTATCAGCAATTTAAGATTGCATTTATCATCAGATCAAATACTTATGTAGTTGCATTCTAACAAGTGCATCACATCTAAAATCCTTTTGTAGAAGGTGGACTTAACTATCCTTTGTAAATCTCTTAACAGAGTGCACACTCAACAGTGTTGCTAAAGCTTCAAATGAAGTAGATCTTAACAGGTCTCCACTGTAATACTCCTAACAGGGTAGGTCATCAGAAGTGACCAAATTGTAAGCCTTAACAGGCTCTTCTTATCTGTAGATAGTGAATTTTGTGGGTAACAATCCCCACCGTAGTTTTTACTTCCTTAATAGGATTTTTCTGCGATACCATATCTTGTGTTATGTGTTATCAAATTTCATGTATGTTTCTTTTACTGTTACACATCAAATTGAATGTATGATATGATTTCATATGCATAAAGAAAGATGAACAGATAGATAATTTATTTTACAAACTGATGACTAAAGGTTAATGGGCTAACCAAGAAAAGTTTTAGTGGTACTGATTCACCCCTCCCCTCTCAGTACAAATTATCTCAATATAATTCCAACAACCATAACAGGTTTTATATTGTAAATCCCTTAACCGAGTAGACGCTAATAGGTCTTATTTGTAAATCTCTTAATAGAGTGGATCATTAATTTGGGTTTGAAATATCCTAATAGAGTTACTCCTAGCAAGAATAGCTCTTAACAAGGCTAAAGGTAAATCTCATAATTGGGTGGCACCTTATAGTGTCTTTGTAAACTCCCCAGGGCATACTTCAAAAGACTACATTATTTGTGGGTCATCCTTCCCACCATGGTTTTTACCCATTTGGGTTTCTATATGAAAATATGTGTGTTATGTGTTGCATACATTTTGGTGGTTGTGTTTATTTGATTAAGTTTCATTTTCTTATCAATAAGTATACTCTCAATGTTGATAAGCTAAGGGAACAACAAGAGAATACTATAGCTTTAGAAGCTATTGCAAGTACATTATTTGTTGCATAGTTTATTGATATCCAAGATCTTGAAACTGCCTATGATGTGTGGGAGAAATTTAAGTTAGTGTATGATGGTAACAAACATGTGCAGAAATGTAAGGTTGACAAACTGAAAGGAAATTTTGATGACATGAGGATAGTTGAAGGTGAAAACATTGAGAAGTATGGTCAGAGAATTAAAGAAGTGGTTGTTGCTATCAAAAGTGTTGGTGGAACTATTGAAGAATAAAATGTGGTAAGTAAAGTATTGATAACCTTTTTACATCTTTATGCCATTAGAGTTTCTTCTATTCAGGAGTTAAGATCTTTAGTAACTTGTATTCTCACTCTTGATGCATTGATTGGAAAGTTGACTACTTTTTAACTTAGCAATTATGATAATAATATTCCAAGGGTTGAAGCTTTATTTAGAGAATCTTTTTCTCTTGCACCTACAAGAAAAGGAAAGGAATTTAGTCATGAATCTTCTTCTATCTCCAGCTACTCTAAATATTATGATTCTATCTTGTCTGAGGAAAATAAATAGGAAGAGTTGGAAGCATTGCTTTCTAGGAGGTTACCTAGAGGAATCGGTAAGTACAAGGGAAATCTACCTATTAAATGCTTCTCATGTAACAATATTGGAAACTTTTCTTCTAGGTGTCATGATGGTGATAAGAAGGAAAATCCTAAGAGATTCAAGGATAAGAGAAATAAGTCTTTCTTTGTTGTTACTAATGAGGGGTTTACTGATGAGGAATCTGAGGATAATGAAGAATAATTTATCTTTGTTGTTTTTAAAGAGGATTCCCCTGTAGATGGTGAAAAGGGCTTGATTTCTAGCATGGATCATGGTGATTATTGGGTAATAGATAGGGGATGTACACATCATATGACCGGTGATAGGATTAATTTATCTATGTTGGAAGAATGTGACAGTGGAGCAATAAGGTTTGGTAACAATTATCCTTGCGTATTAAAAGCAATAGGATCTATTTCACTAAATAGAAAAACAAATTATGATGATGTTTAATGAGTTGAAGGCCTAGGGAATAATTTTTACTTATAAGATTTGGTGATCTGATTGCTACCGATATGCAGACTAAAGATAACTTATTCTATCTAAATACTAAAGTAAATATTTGTCTGATTGAAAAATTTGATGATAGTTGGTTGTGGCATAGGATATTTTTTCATTTTAACTTTGATAGTTTGGTCAAAGTAAGATGAATATTGTTAGAGGTTTTTTCACAACTAGTGAAACCATATAATGTCATGTGCAAGGAATGTCAGTTGGGAAAGTTAACTAGCTCTTATTTTATCAGTAAGTCATTTTCATCAGGAGGTATTTTGGATTTAATACATACTGATTTGTGTGGTCCTATGAGAACAAGAAGCTATTATGGAGATGAGTAATTTATAATTTTTTTTATGATTACTCTAGAATGTTGTGGGTTACTTTTCTAAAAGAAAAATCAAGATGCATTGTATATGTTTAAGGTGTTCAAAGAATGAGTTGAAAAGGAAACATGTAAGAGTATAAAGTGCTTGAAATCTGATAGAGGTGGTGAGTTCACATCTTTGGAATTCGCTAAATTTTGTGAAGAACATGGAATTAAAAGGAAAATGTCAGCACCTAGAAATCCTAAGATAAATGAGATTGTAGAGAGAAGGAACATATATATTACCAAGATGTTGCAAGAAAAATGATGATCCAAATTGATGTACCTCATATTTTTTGGAGATAATTTTTCATCAGTGTTTTTTATACATTGAATTGGGTATAGGTGAAGGGAATCAATAAGACTCCTCATGAGTTATGGTTTGGTCACACACCTAGTGTGAAATACTTCAAAGTTTTTGGGAGTAGATGTTACATAAAGAGAGATGACTATTCAGGGAAATTTGATCCTAAGAGCGATGAAGGAATATTCCTGGGATATTCTACAAAGAGAAAAGCATGTAAGTGTGTAAACAAGAGAACCAACAAGTTGATAGAAAGTGAAATGTGAAGATTGATGAATTCTTAGAACAGAATGATGGTTCTAGCAAGAATATATTAGGAGATGATCAAGGGATTGTATATGTTCAATCGGTGGAGCAAGAAGTTGAAAATCATAGCAATGAGGATGAACCAGTTCTATCGGTAGAAGAAGCTCCTAGACTTGAACTGATGATACCAAGGTATGTAAAGTTGAACCATTTTGTTGATCAAATTATTTGTGATAAAAATGTTGGTGTTTAGACTAGAAGAAAGATTAGAGAAAGTACTTGTCTGATTTTTGAACATGAACCTAAATATATAAGAGATCCATTGAAGAATAAAGTTTGGGTTAAGGCCATAGAAGAAGAGTTGGATAAAATGAAGAAGAAAAATACTTGAATACTTGTTCTCATACCTATTGAGAAGAATGTGATAGGAACTAAGTGGGTTTTCAAAAATAAACTCAATGAAGATGGTGAAGTAGTCAGAAATAAGACAAGACTTTTGGTTAAGGGTTATGCGCAAGAAGAACGCTTGGACAATAGAGAGACTTTTGCACCATTCTCTAGACTTGAAGGATTGAGGATTTTTCTAGCCTGTGCTTCTTACAAAGGTTTTAAATTTTTTCAAATGGACATCAAATCTGCATTCTTGAATGGAGTTCTGGAAGAGGAATTTTACATAGAATAACTTGATGGTTTTGTACTATCAGAAAATGAGGACATTGTGTGCAAGTTTTAGAAGGAACTTTATGGATTGAAGCAGGCACTAAGGGCATGGTATGCAAGACTCCACTCATATCTGATCAAGATTGGTATGATTAGAACAAGTGAGGACAACAATGCTTACTTGAAGATTGAGAAGGATGACTGATTATTGATTGTTGAGGTCTTTTTGGATGACATCATTTTTTGTGGAAATAACGAGATGAGCATTGCATTTGTAGATAAAATGAAGACATAATTTGAGATGTTGATGTTTGGAGAGATCAAATTATTTTTTGGATTGCAGATATATCATCTCAATGATGGAATCTACATCAGCCAAAGAAAGTATGTGAGGGAAGTGTTGAAGACTTTTGGGTTAGAAGATTCTAAATCGGTTGAAACTCCAATGGTGACCAATTGTAAGCTATCCAAGGAAGATGATTCTAAAGAGGTGAATGAAACTTTATACATATCCATGATTGATAAGTTGTAGTGTGTTGTTCATAGTAGTCCTGACATAGCACATGCATTTGGGATAGCTACAATATTTCAAGCTAATCCAAAGGAATCTCATATGATGGTCATGAAGAGAAACTTTAGATACTTAAAAGGGACTTAAGACTATGGTCTTTGGTATGATCACAAGGGAGTTTTCACTTTGAGTGTGTTTACTGACTCAGATTGGGAAGGTAATATGGATGATAGGAAGAGAAAAAGTGGAGGATATTTTCTTTCTTGGAGAGAGACTTGTGTCATGGAAAATAAAAAAGAATAATTGTATTTCCCAATCTACTACAAAGGCAAAATATATTGTTGTTTCTATTAATTACACTCAAGTTTCTTGGATGAAGCTGATATTAGAATGTATTAAGGAGAAGGTAACAAAACTAGTAGTTATCTATTGTGATAATAATAATACTATAAACATATCCAAGAACCTTGTTATGCACTCTAAGACCAAGCATATTGCAATTAAGTACCATTTTCGTAGAGAGCAGGTTCAAGAGAAAGAGGTGCAGTTGGAGTATGTGTCAACTAAGGAGCAAGTTGCAGAGATTTTTCCAAATAAACTACCAAAGGATACATTTGAGTATCTAAGAGGCAAGTTGAGGGTCATTCCCCTACCTTATAAAAATTAAAGTGATGTTGTTGCATCAGTCCAAAGTTTTGTATTGGAAATATTTGTTGGATTGATATAATTAGGAACTACTCCTTAGGGGGAGCAATCGGTGGTAAAGGTACCAATAACTTGTTTGAAAATCCAAGGAAAAGAAGTAATCAATGGCATGGCATCTTTTTCATTATTTTCAAAGGGGGGGAGAAGTACTGAGAAGTGGCGAGAAAATAGATGAGACAAATGAGAAAGAAAATGATATGAGAGAGAAAGAGAGAACAAATTGAGAAGATGTTTTGATTGTTGTGTTTCCATCAATTCCAAAGGGGGAGATTGTTGGTATAAGTGATTCAGTGATTTTAAGTGATGTGATGGTACATATTTGGTGTTGAGATGATCATTTATTGTATTTTCATTGATGTCAAGTATTGACCTAGTGTTCTTAGTGTGTTTCCTAGTATGTGAGAAGGATGAACAATGTGTTGCAAGTGGCTTCAATGGTTGTCATCCTTAAGGGGACTTGTGCATGTCTTTAGATGATAATATATGATTGCAATTATTGAATGTATGTTTTGTGTAAGTTATGATTGATTGAAGTACGACAGGGCAACTACTAGAACAGTTTGTGACTAGCAATGACTTATTTGCTTGGTTTATCAAATCTATGATGAGTAAGGTAGAATGATAATATAATTGTGTTGTTGATACTATTTTTAGTTCATGGTTATGACCACAACTAATTTGGATGATCGGTGAGCATGTTTTGTAGTTACTGAAGTTGTTTCATTGAAAGGTGACAATTCTTTTGAGCTACCAATGGTAGATCTCCTATTGGAAATTGATAATCGGGTTGCAATTAATCATTTTTGTTCTAGTTATCATGCTAATGTGTCTCAATTAATTTATGGTGATGTTTTGGCATTACATTGATCAAGGTAGATATTTTATCAAGATGAAGGAAGATATCTTAGAATATTATTTCACCCCTCCTCTCAGTATTCTTGGACCTTTTGGACCAACAACCTTTCTTCAACAATTCTTGTACTTGTCTATTCAGATCCTCATTCTCTGTAGGTGTCATTTGGTGTGTTTCTTTGTTTGGAAAATTAGCTCCAGGGATTAGATCCATGCAATGACTTATACTTATTAAATGTGGTAATCCATCAGGCACATTATCTAAGAGTATTTCTTCATACTTTGTCAACAATTCTTTTATTTCCTTAGGTTGTGCTTCTTTGGATTCCAAATCAGACTTCTTAGGAATTAAAGCATAAAACATACTATCACTTTTCAATCCATCCAATATTTTCCTTCCTTCAACCAAACAAACTCTAACACTGCTACATTTCTCATTCTTAAGAGTTTCCATAAAATGAAATAACACTTGTTTCATCCCATTTGCAACAATAGTATACTTATTCTTTCTACCGTCATGTAATTCTTGTCTATCACACTACCATGGTCTACCCAACAAGATATGACACACATCCATCAACATAATATCACAAATAAATTCATCATGAGAAGATCCTATCTTCAATTTTACCAAACATTGTTCACTTACCATTACCTTATGATCATCTTTTATCCATACAATTTGGTAAGGATTTAGATGTTTCAACCTATGTAGCTTTATCTTGTTCACCAACTCCATGAAAGATAAATTTTATGAACTAACACTGTCAATGATTACTTTGCAACATTTTCCTTCAACTTTGAATCTTGTCTTGAACAAAATCATCCTTAGTAATATGTATTGATCTGTCTCTTCATGACATAGGGATCTCCTCACCTTTAGGGCTTCTCCATCTTCAGGTTGATTCAATGGTCCTCTAGGTTCTTCTTCAACAAAATCATCTCTACTACTATTCTCAGTTCTCTTATTTGAATTTCCTTGAGTACATTCAAAGGCTCAGTGTCGTTCACTGCCACATTTGAAACAAGTTCCTCTAAACACTCTTATGTCATCTCTCCTATAACTACTTGATCCACTACCTCTATAGAAATTGATTTTATCCCTTTGGCATGGACTCTCTTCTTTGAAATTCATCTTTCCTTTATTCTTATTTGAATAAGATCTTGCACCTCCAACAAATGTTCTTCCTCTCTGAAATCGTCTTTCTCTTTGTCTTTTCTCATGTCTTTTGTTCAATTTATCCTCATCTTTTAGGGCATATTGGTAAGCTTCCTCCACACTTTATAATTTGACCAAATTGATATCAGCTTGAATAGATTTACTCAAACCATTCAGGTATCTAGCAACCCTTTCAACATCATTAACAGTATGACTAGATTTGATGTTTAACCTATAAATTTTTTTGGTATACTCCTTTGCACTAAGATATTTTTGCTTTAGGTTTTTAATTTCCTAAACAAACTTAGTTGGTAATCAGGTTATAAGAACTTAGCCTTCAATTTCTTCACCATCCTATCCCATGATTTGATATTTTCCTTGCCTCTTCTCTATCGATCACTTTGCAAATATTCCCACCATAAAGATGCATGTCCTATCAACTTTGTGAAAGTATACTTTACCTTCTTATCATCATTGGTACATTCATAATCAAATTACTTCTCCATCTCCTTGATCCAATCAAGTAATTCATCTGAATCCAACTTTCCATTATAATTGGGTGGATTGAAATGTGGTCTTGCATTAACCCTAGTTAGGGATTTTATAAACCTATCTCCTTGTTCAATTTTAGGTTCAGGTTGTGCTTCGCCTCCTTTAGCTACTTCTTAATTTGAGTTTTCCTCTTCATCACTTACATCTTCAATATGTTGACCTATTCTCTGGTCTGTTTCAACAGCTTCTAATGTGGCTGCAATTTGTCTCAACATATCCATCAATAATGTATCTACATCTCTCCTTCCACCTCTAGCATTTCATCTTTGAACCATCTCGCATGAATCATCTACAATTGCGGGTCAGGTTCTCTCTATGAGCCCACTACAAATCAATTCAAGACTTTTCAAGCTCATGAAGAAAGATCTACCTTGATAGAATCATAAACTAGCTTTGATAACACTTGGTGTAGTCAAGGACAGAGGGAACTCAAAGAGATTTGTCCAATCTTTGCAACAAGATTCACACAAGGAAAACAACAAGGAACAAATGAGAGGTGTGAAAGATCATCCTTTGCATTATCAGAAAATCAATTACAATGGCTCTGTAACATACAATCTTACATTCCTGGCATACATGCCTGATTTTAGATTGAATTATGAGAATATCTACAATGTTAATCCTCAAGAGGTTATCTATCTAAGAACTCCCAAACTAAATGAAGACATTATTTTTCTATTAGTATATGCAAAGGGAAAAAAAAATTTGAACCGTCACCGAAAGATGTAATTTTAGTACAAAATGAAAGTACAGATAACAAAGGTCACTAAAAAGTGTTAAGTTCAAGGGAAACCCAACAAGACAGATCACAAGAGAAACCCGACATAGTTTGCATAGTTCAACCCAAAATGTTGAGGTGCAAACCCACAGATCAGAAAAAGAAAAGGAACCTGATAGAGAAAGGGAACTCGATGGATAGTTAATAGAAGGAACACCGAAAGACTGACAACAGAGAAACCTGAGCATCAGACACCGAAAGTCAGTTAAATCCTGAGAAATGTGAATCTGACTTCCACATTAGATAAAAAACTTATGTTTTATATTTAGCATTTTGATATGATTTAAAACCATTTCTCGAGGGACAAACAATGTAATTATAATTGTTTTAATCAGTCTAACTAATTGAAAACATGCAAACTAGGAGATCAAGGTAAGGTTGTAAACCTTTGATCATAGAGTTATCTTTGTAATACATGAAACTTAATTAGGTCAATCTATTATATAAATAGACGTGTAATCATTCATTTCAAAGATGATGTGAGGATGATAGTAGCCAAGGAGCACATCTATGGATCAGACTAAGGTTTTCAAGCAAGAACAAAAAAAGATGAATTAGGTTATCAAGAACCAAATTCAAGGCTACCGAGCAACAAAGGTATTGATCAATCACATTAGGTGATACATTATACTTGTAATCTTTAATGGATCTATAATAAACAATGGTATATTGCATACACTCAGGTCACTGAATATTTTTGTCTACATTCTAACAAGTGTAGAAAATAGCAGAAATCCTTTCAAGAAAGGTGGATTTAACAATCCTTATGTAAATCTCATAATCGAGTGCACACTAAACAGTGTTGCTAAAGCTCTTAACAGAGTAGACCTTAACCAATCTCCACATAATACTCCTAAAAAGGTACATGATCAAAAGTGATCAAATTGTAAGCCTTAACCTGCCCCTTCCATTTTGAAGATAGTGAAGCTTTGTGGGTTTCATCCCCATCGCAATTTTTACCTTCTAACAGGGGTTTTCTGTGTTAAAAAATCTTGTGTCATGTGTATACATTTCATGAATGCTTCTATGAGTGTTTTACATGGTTATTAAATTATGAATATATGTTACATACACAAAGATAGAATAGCAGATATGAATGGTAATACAATGTATTGATTACTAAAAGGATAAAGGCTAATTGATAAAAGTTTTGAGGGTACCAATTCACCCATCCCCTCTCAGTAAACCATTCCATTATTTCCAACAATTGGTATTAGAGCTAGAGCTCTTAATTGGAAAATTTTAAAGACTTAGGAGAAAAGATCATACAATGGAAAGGTACAAGCTAGACAAGAGTATTGAGAATCAAAAGTTAGAGATACAGATCTTCTATGAACAATATAAAAAAGCTAGAATCAAGATGAGACAGTTTCTAGATGAAAGAAAGATTATAACATCTTTCTATAATGAAACAAACTATCATGAAGAGGAGATACCTGATCTATTTGAGTCATCATAGTTTGCATCTAGAAAACCATCAGACACATCAGAAGAAAGCATTAAAATTTTGAATGAAATCAATCAACATCTGACTGGACAAGTGAAATCTCTGCAAATCGGTCAAGAGACAGATGGTAAGAATGATTGATGTCATGAACAGTGCTAGACAAGCTGAGCAAGAAAGAACACTAGTTATTGATGACAGGAGGAAGATTACTGAAAAGCTACAAGAGAAAGAGTCAGAAATACAAATACTTACAAAACATCATCATGAGATCACCAATCAGATTATTCTTATGAGTCAGGAGGCAAACATAATGAACATAGAACTCATTGAAAGAATTGAAGCTATCGGTGAGCTAAGAGAATAAAATGAAAAGTTGAAGCATGAAGTAATAATTCAGCAACAACATAATGATGTGATCAAGAGATCTGAAGAAAGCTACAAAAGGATGGATGATTTTCTCGATGGACAGAGAAGATTCAACAACAATACCAAACTAGGGTATACCGAGAATGGAGAATCACCATGCCAAGTTGATCCAAAGAATGTCTACACAAATTCAAGACCAAGAAATCATACATGCAATCACTATGGAAAAATAGGCCACACATAAAATGTTTTCAGGAGAAAAATAAAAGGTATTCCTAAATACACACCTTCGTTCACAGGAATTTGTTATAAATGTAACAAGAAAGGACATAAAGCATATGAATGTAAATTTGAGGTGAAACAACTAAAGAAGGAAACCTACATGGACAAATAGTGTCCTACTTGCAAAATGTATGGGCACACATCTCTTGAATGTAGGAAGAAGAAAAGGCAAGCATGGAATCCTAAAGAAAATGAAACTACTTATCAACTGAACAGAGTCGGTAACTCATATGTTTGGGATTACAATACATGGGAAAACTGCACAACATGTGGAAGATTTGGACACATAGCTGCAAACTGCATGAGAGAATGGATGAGAAATTCTAGGAGTTGGACTAACCCCAGAATGGCATGTCTACATTTTCATAAAGTTGGTCATCTAAGAAAAGACTGCAGAGACCGAGTGACAGAGACCAACACCTTTGCCAATGGAAACACCATTCAAGACATCAGGAAGATGAGAAACAAAATGTGGAGGAAAGCTACAAACACTAATGAAGCTAGACTGAGGAATACAAATGGTGACACCTTATCCAATGGATCTAGTGACATCACCACCCCCACCTAAGTAGAACAAGTAATTATGGAGCTGCATTATTCCAAGTTATATTTTGCATCAGTTCCATTATGCATTGATGAAATCCCAAACTAGCATGATTAAAGATGCACTATGGTATTACTTGTTATGATTTTGTGAATTCAATCTCATCGGTCAATGCTTACCGAAAATCATTAGTGTACATGCAAAGCTAAGTTGTCTATACTTACCGAGCATCGTCAGTTAACAAATAAAAATCTAAGTTGCTAGTGTAAATCGAGCCCTTTCGGTAACCATGTAAAAATACAATGTTTTCTTCGCCATATATCGAGCTTCGTCGGTAAAAAGTCAAATGAGTTAACGCCTGGCCCAAGAATTACATTCTCACCAAGAATGCAGTGTGTATGCTACCCAACGACTCCATCTTCAAACACCGAGAAGTGGGTGATCATTTATGACATGACTTAGGGAAAAAGTCTATAAATAGTTGACGGAAGAGCTCATTATTCACAAAGCAATTTGAGTGAAGAAGCAGAGCGAAAATAGAGCACGAAGTGACCATATTACAGAGTGACTTCAACCCTATTCATAGCACTTAGAAAGATTCCTAATAGTCACAGAAGGTTGAAGTAAGTAACAACATTCACCAAGAACTCTGATTTCTTTTACGGGAAAAAGACCTAAATTCTGAAACAATGACAACTACTTCAAGAACCTCCAAGATCAAGAATGAAAAGAAGAAAAAGGTCAATCTAATCAAGAATACCACATGTGAAGAACCTCATTAAAATATCTATCCCGAGGTTGCTTCACAACCTGACAACATTGGTGCATTCTCCAGTATACCAACTAGGATTTTTCTTGTTGAAGATGTCAGAGCATATATACACTGCAAGATTGTAGAAATAGGAGACCTGGAAGTTGAGAAAGCTTCCAAAAAGCTTTGAAATGATGATGGAACAATAAAAGAAGAACATAAGCTCATTGAAGTGAAAGGGCTCACACATGCCCTACTATTCCTGAAGGAATTCAAGACCGAATGGATTCGATTAGTACTAAACAGAGTACATGACCGAAAGATATGGCTGGATGAGCCAAAACTAATAACCAAGGATGTTATACACATTGTCACCGATTATCTTATAACTAATAAAGTAAAGGCACTAAAGCACCCTCCTCGAGCTGACATTGAAAAGAACACAGGAGCAACATGGGACATAAGAGGATTAAAAGTATCCACTATCAACGATGATGAAATGAAATTTGGAGCATGTGTCTTAGGATACAAATTCTTCTAGGATAGCAGGATGAACAGTATTGCATCTGGAGTAGTGGATACAACACACAAAATTGTCAAGAAGGGAATGCAGTTAGATCTATCAGAACTTCTACTAAGGCAATTAGATGAGAACATGAAGACAATCAGGACTGCAAAGTCTAACTCATGTAAGTTTGGTTCACTCATTATGTGCATATTTTTCTATTTTCAAGAATCCTTCCCATCTACCGACAATGTCAAATGGGACACTACCCAACCAATGACCACATAAATTAGTGAGTTCATTAAATCACCAGGAGATAATTTTGAATCAGTCATGGATGAATACTTTACTAGATTCAAAGACAGAATGCAGAAGAGGGTAAGGATACTAGAACAACTGGTAGAAAAGTACAAGACTGAAATTTGTTTTATGGTGGACACTGATTACACCTATATCAAGCTAGCTGTACTGAGGATAGCATGGCTAGCACCACTTGACTATGAGGTTAACATAGATCAAGCAACAAATGCTATTGAGGCATTGATAAATGAACCATTGGACAAGTCATAACCTAAGTTTGGAACTTATGAGGAAGCCAAGTAAAGGATAAAAACTAGCTTAGTTGTGAAAAAGATTGATAGGAAGAAAGATAAAATGGTTAAGACTTTGAATACAAAGTTGTCGGTGAATGAAGAGAAAACATAACAGACAGAATAAACCGAGGGTTAGTCACTCGTCAGTGAAGTTGAGAAGGTGAGTGACTCAGAATCCATAGAGTCTGATGCACCACCCCCCAAGAAGCCTAGGAATACTATTGCATCTAGGACCATAATTCAGACAACAAGGGATGCAATTCCTTCATCGATCAAGAAAGGTCAAGTGAGGACCTATAAAAGAAAGCCTCAAACAGGGAAAAAGGGCCCAACAAAAAGAAGAAAGTTTATTAGTGTAGACACCCTAAAATGGATAGGCTTGCAACTTTACATTAAAAACACTAATTTTCATCTATTAATTAAATAGTTTTTTAATCATTAATTAATCATCTATTTTCTTCTAAATTCATTCCCCAAATCATCTAATCCAATTCCCAAAATTCATTAAATAATTAATTTTATTTAATTAATTAGCTTTAATTGATTAATTATCATTAATTAATTAATTAAACTCAACTTCCTATAGTTTAAATCTAAATATTTAAACTTACTAATTAAATTCTTCCAATTAAATTAATTTAATTTCATCAAATAAAGCAATTTTTAATCAAAAAGAATTCAATTATCTCCCATGTTGAAAATAATTATTAAATAAATGAATTAAATATTCATTTATCTTCAAAGAGATAACTCCAATTAGATCACATGGGTTACTCCACCCATCTCTCCAGTCCACATGGGTAACTTCACCCACCTCTACAGTTCAAAAAGGCAACTCATAATTAGCTCTTCAGTTAACCAAACTCTATCTCCTCTTTACCAAATAAAGAGGTGGAGTTTACTGAGGACCTCTCCTGTTCCTTTTGATCGCAACCGTTCATCTCCCCATCTCTGGGATTGATCTCAACCGTTCATATCATCACCAATTCCTATATAATAAACCCTTCATAACCATTTGAAGGTTCTAAGATTTCAAGCTCTTGTGCGCCATTACTCTGTCAGTTTGGTTCTAGCATTCAAGCCATCTTGTGACCACACACACACATTTCAATTATCAAATTCTCGATGCTTCTCAAGTCATAGACGTTGCCCCGCCAATACTGAGCATCAAGAACAGTGTTTTGGAAGGAGTAGAGAGAAACAATAGAAGCTTCAAGTATCGTGGGGTTTGCATTTATTTGTCTTCCTTTCTCTTGCTTGTACATTTTATTGATCATGTTTCTAGTATTCATTTAGTAGTCATTATATAGTTGATTTGCATTCATTTGTGAAACCTTTGCTACTAACCCTTGCCTTTGGAAAGCTTTGGGAATCAAAAGAAGAGACGTACATTTTGGTGAACCCAACGTGAATCAAACAGCCTGAATATCTCTTGCATACAATAGACAGAATCCTTTATCCTCAGTCGTACGGTTGCAGACCTCATTTTCCATCATTTTCTCGATATCTGTGTAATTTTGCAATTGCTGGTATTTTGCCGCAATTGACAAAATAGTGCCGCAATTGAATGGTTTAATGCCGCAATTGATTTGATGGTTTCACAATTTTTTATGTCATTTTCCAATTCTCTATTTCTGGTATTGTTCATCAATTGACCGATCTGTGCCGCAATCGCCTACATATTGTTGCAACTAAGAGTATTCTACTGCAATTGATAGAACTTTACCGCAATCGCCAAAAGGTTACCACAATTGCT
The DNA here is from genome assembly GCA_018584345.1 of Thuja plicata. NCBI lineage: Eukaryota > Viridiplantae > Streptophyta > Pinopsida > Cupressales > Cupressaceae > Thuja > Thuja plicata. The sequence continues at coordinate 4,063,133 of MU227386.1, read as the reverse complement.
AAAAGGTTGCCGCAATAGCCAAAACTTTGCCGCAATTGAGGGAAGGTATTTATGTTTTGCAATTATTAGCTTCTGAAATTTTGTTTGAAATATTTAAAATATAACATTTAAGTATGTAAATAAGTGACATATTTACCTTTCTTATACTTTAAGTTATATTTTAAATATATACTTCCAGGATGTTTGAGAGTGGTTTCAGATCTCTAGGAGTTAAAATGAAAAATCTAAATTTTGGAGGATTTTAAAAAAAAATCAGACTTAGTCAAATTTCAGGATTCAGCATGTGTTACTAACCTTGTTGTTTCAGCTTGTGGCGTTGGAAATAGATTTAACAAAGCATACTAAAATTAACTCATTTGTTATTTTAGTGCTTAAAAAGAACATTGTATGCCAAACATCACAAATCTCACTTTTCCAATTTGGTGCTTAAAATTGACATGGTGATTAAAACTGAATAAAGGAAAAAAAATCTCTCAATTTGGTGCTTTAAAATTGAACAAGCAAACAACACCTACTTTTGGGCTTAAAATTGAACATTGGTGCTTGTATGGTGGTGTAGCTTACTTCACATTTCAAACTTTGGAGCTTAATTGATTTACCTTGTGTCTTGAGTTTTGGGTGCACTTGCACAAACTGTTAGATTACAAACCTTTATACTTTTTTAAAAAGGCCTATCTGGGGAATGTGCTTCTTCCTCAGAGAACGACCTTAAACCGGTAATCCTTCCGATTGGTATATAAACAAGGCGCGAACCAAAGTTCCATTTTATCTAGCCAAGCTCAGGCGAGGCATGTTGATGATAGTCTGGATCAGGTGAATATCCCTAAGGATCCATCATGATCAAATAGGCTCTCAAGTGAGTCACGCATGTACAAACCGATTAGAGAGACACCACAGACCCTTACTACAACCTTGATTAATTAGAGGCTGACCCATTTTACCTCCGAACAGATACCTTATTATAGTGCAAGGGGTTGCAGAATTTCCGCCCAAGATTCCCAACATATGTGTCCCACGGTATTTGTGTAGTGAAAGAGATCTTCACTCCACGGAAACAATACCTGGAAACGGAAAAAAAACGGGCACCTACGTCGTGGACCTTCGTGTCCTAGTAGCGTGACAATTGTTGTGTGAGCTCACGGACATTCAAGTATTGGGCCTATAACATTGTATTCTAAAGCCATTGACCTAGATTAATCTGACAGTTCATTGTTGAGACCTTGTGATAACCTTGCAACTTGAAAAAGTTGTAGAACATACACAGTTTCAGTTTTCTTTCTTCAAAACATAGTGTCTATTGTGCTTGTCTCTTTGATCAGTTTCTGAAAACGCAAAACAAAACATCCAAACTATCAAAATGAGTCAAATGTGTTAAAGTCTAGGGTTTTCAACGTCAACTATCTTGCAAAATAGTAGCATTGTGTGATAAACTACCACAATCGACCAATTATTTTACCACAATCAGTGAAATTGTACCACATTTGACCAGATATACTATATTCCTATTTTGACCTAAAACCTTGAAAGAATTCTTCATTTGGTGTCCAAAACTAGTGTCTATCCCAGGAAAATGTGAAGAACATTGTGTGAATCTCTAAACATTAAAGATTACCCTTTCTCTGTAAAGCACGAATATTGTCAAAAACATTGTTAGTTCAAAAGCTCAAATTCGAAATACCTTGATCTCATCATATCAAACATCATCATCTTTATCAAATTGACATTGTCCAAGGAAAAGGTTGGAAAATCTTATCTTTTATCATCACCACTTTGAGATCAAGTTATATCAAAATCTGTCCTTAGAATTACCCTTGTCCAAAACATAACTCGGACTTTCCTCAGAAAGGATCTTCTTCCTTGTTTGCTTTATATCACTTGTTTTAGTTACAAAACTTGGACCGCACTATGTCTCAAACACCTCATGGGGGACCTTACACAAGGTCTAAGGCTAGAACTCAACCTGATGAGTCATATATCAACTGTTTCCCCGCTTGGGAAACAGAGCAAGAGAACGATCCCTTTATGAACACCAGTTCGACTCTATTCATTGACCAGCCCCATGGGGCAGCCTTTTTCCAAGATATCACAGAAGAAGAAATTGAAGATGTGGAACAATATGCTTACTCCACGAAAGTATTTGACACTATTATAGAGAGGAATCCTGAACGTTACTTGGCCATGTTAATAAAGAAAGGAGTCAAACTCCCCGCTGAATTCAGTGTATCAACTATATGGCCTGAAAACCCTCTCGTAGGTCAAAACACTACTCACACTCCTCAGATACTACCTGTTGTGTCACAGATCTTTCTGCCATTGGTTTTACCCACATCGACATAGACTGTATCCAATCAAACCAATGACCCAACCCAGGCTAGCACATCTTCTACTTAAAGCATGATAGGCTCGCAACAAAGTGCACCTATGGTCACTACTATGCCTCCACCTTTGGTCTCATGGCCAGGACAATCAAGCTCTCATGCTATGCCTTCCATCCCACCAAACACCAACTGTTCTTAAACTATGTCGCTGCTATAATCAATTCACACTAGCCTTGGGATCAACACATCATGCACGCAGGGATCTATCTCTGCAGGAATGACTTACAGTCAAGGCCCGCCCAAGGCTACATCTTTTCCCATGCTGACACCAATCCAACCTCCACAACAGCAACCCCAGCTTCAGTTGCCTCAAATCCAACCCCCGCATCAACAACCCCAACTTTAGTTGCCTCAAATCCAACCCCACAACAACAACCCCAGCTTTAGTTGCCTCAAATCCAACCCCCGCAACAGCAACCCCAGCTTTAGTTGCCTCAAATCCAACCCCCGCAATAGAAGCCCTAGCTTCAGTTGCCTAAGTTCCAACCCCCGCAATAGCAACCCCAGCTTTAGTTGCCTTAAATCCAACCTTAGCAATAGCAACCCCAGTTTCAAACCCAACTTTAGCAGCAACAATACCTACCCCAACATTATTAAACCCAGTTTCAGTCACAACAACAAACACATCAAAACCCACCATGGACTACTCATGTCCCTCCAGTTACAAATCACTCAGAGGGGAATCAATATCAAGTCCCTAGGATGAAATCCTATGTTCCTACTCAAGGGACATAGAGGCGTAGCCTCATACCCACCACGACACAAAGGAATGTCCACACACACCAGCCTCAATATCAAACGGACATGCTAATGCAACAAATGCAAACCCTTCAAACCCAAATGATGGATATGCAAAATCAGGGGCAAACTAAATCCTATACCGCAGAGGATTTATACCCATATCCCTTTGACCACTCTCTTCACATGTCTCCATTCCCAAATCACTTCTCGACACCAAAATTTGACAAGTATAGGGGTAGTACCAACCCTATCGAGCATATCCGAGAGTTTTTTGCTAGTTGCGTCGAAGTCGCTCATGATGAGACATATCTAATGCGATTTTTCCCACAAAGATTGGCCAGACCAGCAATGGAATGGTTCTCACATCTACCTCACGGCATTCAGTCTTGGGGAGAATTGGCTGAAAAGTTCATAGCTCATTTCCATCATAACATTGAGCACAAGGTCAGCATCAAGGACCTTTGCGATATCAAACAAAAAGATGGAGAGTCTTTTGTGAAATTTCTATAGAGATGGAGGAATATGGCAAATCGCATAACATATGATGTGCCCGAAAAAGACTTAATAGTCATGTTCATTGACAATCTGATCCCAGACATGTCATTCACAACAGAGTTACAGTTAGCTCTGAACTTTACACAACTCATCAAAAGAGGATTTCGTTGTGAGAAGAACCTAGTCAAATGAGGAATTCTTGCATATCCCACACAAATGAATATGACTAAGAATGCAACAGAAAAGGCTAAGTGGTGGAACAAAAACAAAAAATGTCACTAGCGATGGTGTCATTAATGTGAAGACAGTCAACTACATGCAACCCAAGGTGTCACTACAAGGTGCACCTATGGCAAACCAAAAACCCATAGGACCCACTCAACAAGCATACACCCAAAAACAACCTCACCCTATACAAGCAGTCGCTATGTCGAATAGTCAACAACAGAATCAACGCAAACCATAATTTCAATTCCAGCAACAAGATTTCACACCATTAGGAGAGCTGATAAAATCAGCTTTACGCAAGTTGATACAATCAAACACTATCACTCTCACAGAAATCAGGGACTTTGAACAGGATGAAAACAAACCAAGGTGGTATAATGATAAATATTTCTATGAGTTTCATCGGGTCAAGGGGCACAAAATAGCCAACTGCTACCGATTGAAGCATGCTATTCAAGATCTGGTTGACACAGGGATCATTGATGTGACAAATACTCAAACCAAAGGCACAACTGATCACACCATTTTCAATGATACCTTCCGTGATCACAACAAGGGAAAAGCCTCCGGGTCTGGTGGACAAACCAATAAAGTTAACTATACATATGCCAACAGTGATAATGTCATAAATTTCCTAAATCCTTCAGATAACCATGTGGCCACAATCACTATCAGGGACCAAGGTAACAATTGCACTGTAACTACGCGTCGTGCTAGAGTCATCTTGCAAGGAGTACCATCCTTAGCTACTACATCAGCCAATCCTATAGCAAACTCGGATCCACAAACAAGCATAGTGGACCGACTAAAGCACACACCTACCTAGATCTCCATGTTTGACCTCTTGTGCATATCTCTGCAGCATAAACTGGCACTTGACCAAGCACTTCAAAATGTAGCTGTCCCAGGGGACATAACACCCAAAAGCTTCCAAACAATGGTCAACCATATAGCAGCTAACAAACATGCCACATTCATAGACTGTGATGTGCCACCACATAAACCCCTTCATAATGATCCTCTACACTTACTTTTCCAGATCCACAAAAGCGTTGTCCATAGGGTCCTTGTTGATGGTGGAGCTAGGTTAAACATTTGTACTCTAAAGTTAATCAAGCAACTGGGCTATTCAGAATCAAGCATTGATGTCACAAGGAGGATAAATATCTGAGCCTATGATGAAGAGGAAAGGTCCTCTAAGGGTATAATCATTCTACCTATTCGCATTGGACCCGTGGTCAAAAACATTCCTTTCCAAATCTTAGATCTTGAGTTGGGATACAACATGTTACTGGGGAGACCTTGGATACATGAAATGCAAGTTGTATCGTCAACATACCATCAATGCATCAAGTTCCCTCACTAGGGAGAGGATATCATCATAGAGGGAGATCCCAATCCCTTCCAATATTGTAACATGGTCCAAATCAACACTAATAACTAGGTACCATCAAACCAAGATGCAAGCATCCCATCCTCTTCAGATTCGAATCCCAAAGATGTCACATGAGCAGTAGGAAAGATAGTCATTAACCAGGACGCAAGTATCTCCTCCTCTTCAAATTCAAATCTTAAAGATGTCACAGAGAAAGTAGGCAAGATATCCATCATAGACAAGGGATGTGGTGAATATAGATATGAAGAGGCTTTTACCATCACGCACATGCCTCAAAGCCCAAGAACTCATGGTATGCCACAACCTGTTATTGCAACAGAAACTCTGCAGCTTGTTCTATTCAGATGTCCACCCACAACCTTTGTCTGGTGGGGAGACATAGCGGAAGAAAATCCTTTTGAACAAGACATCAATACCTGGTTGTACCGAGACTCCCCTGAGACAATTCGACCACCATTACCCTTGTCAAACTATGGTAATGGATACACAATGATACAAAGATTTGGGTACGATGGAACAATCGAGCTGGGGGCAAGACAACAAGGAATATATGAATTGCCTCTACCACCAACCCAAAGAAACACAAGAGGTTTGGGCTATGGACAACAAAGCACTAGTTTGGTGACCCAAGACATTCAAATCAATCAAGAGAAATTAGCAGAGATGCACCGGGGGCACAACACTGAGCATGTCCTAATAAGAAACATATTAGCACAGTTGTTTCCCGCCGAAGAGGGAACCACACAGTCCAAAATAAACCTACACATAGCAATCGATGATAACCAAGGAAGTGAGACATCAGACAAACATTCCATTGAGATAGACTCCCATGAGTATGAGTGGAGATCCCTCCACGATTCTGAACCATCCATCCCTTATTTTTCCCCTCGAGCCGACATTATCATAAATCTAGTAGACCTATTTGAACAACTGACCATTACCGAACAACCCTATATAGACAAACATGTCATCCATTAGCCCTCAAGTGGTGCGTCCTCATCACAGTCTAATTTTGTAGGAACCATATCAGCGGTCCCTTTTAGTCAACCTGAGAAAAATAGTAGTGAAAGTGTTTGTCTTGTACACCCTGAGCTTATAACATGGGATCAACAACGACCACCTGATCTAGATGTCTTCAAGAATGACGAGGTGATAGCTCATTTCATCGGACTAAGGGAAGGAATTCCGTTAGGAGATCACAAGGCAGGATTCTCCTTTAACCTAGATAGAGCAACATATTTCAGGGAGGAAGCTCCTCTTTCCAATCCACAAAAGAAAAAAGAAAAAAAGAGTAAAAAGATAAAAGGAGACGTATCTTCTAATGAAAACCTCTCTGAGGCGCTAGAAGATGGAAAGAGAGAACTCATCCCCTTAATAGAGGAGAAATCAGCACTACTGGCCGAAGAGACAGAAGAAATCAACTTGGGGGATGACAAGAACCCAAAGAACATTTACTTGGTGAAACCTCTCACCTCCGAGGAGAGAGAACAGTTCATCAGTTTCTTCAAAGCAAGAATGATCAATTTCGCATGGTCCTACTCGGACATGCCTAATTTAGATCCAGAGTTGGTGCTACACCATCTCCCATTGCTACCGAATGCCAAACGGATCAAGTAGAAGCTAAGAAAGATGCATCCTCATGTTGCATTGCTAGTCAAGGCAGAATTGAAAAAAATCTTGGATGCTAAATTCATCAGACCTATACCATATGCGGACTGGATATCTAATCTGGTACCAGTCACAAAGCATAGTGGTCAGATATGAATTTGCATGGACTTCTGGGACCTCAATATAGCATGTCCCAAGGATGACTTTCCTTTACCAAACATCGATATGATAGTGGACCTAACCACAGGACATCAAATGCTATAACTTATGGATGGCTTCTCAGGTTACAATCAAATAAGGATAGCACCAGAGGACCAACACAAAATGGCTTTCACATGTCCTTGGGGAACATATTGTTGGAATGTCATGCCATTTGGTCTAAAGAATGCTGGAGCAACATATCAAAGGGCAATGACAACCATATTTCATGATCTCATCCACAAGACAATGGAAGACTATGTGGATGACATACTAGCTAAATCCATACTTCGAAAGGATCATCTACAGGTTTTAGGACCCATCTTTGACAGAATGTAGGAAGTCAAAGTCTGACTAAATCCAAAAAAGTGTGCATTCGGTGTCACAGTAGGAAAATTATTGGGGTTCATAGTATCACACAGAGGAATCGAAGTGGATCCAGCAAAGGTCAAAGCCATATTGGACATGCCTCCATCATCAAACTTGAGACAAATAAGAGGGTTACAAGGAAGGCTCCAATCGATCAGATGCTTCATAGCTCAACTGGCAGACAAGTGCCACCCATTCCAACATCTATTACATAAAGACATCAAGTTCATATGGATAGAGCAATGTGAACAGGCATTTCAGATATTCAAAGACTACCTTCTTAAGTCTCTGATATTGGTACCACCAGTACAAGGTAGACCATTGCTTCTATATATCTCAGCCATGGAATTAGCGTTAGGTGTACTCTTGGCACAACATGATGACGCAGGAAAAGAGAGGGCCATTTACTATCTAAGCAGGACTTTGGTTGGATATGAGCTAAACTATACACCCATTGAGAAGTCATGACTGGCAGTTGTTTTCACTTCCTAGAAGCTCAGACACTACATGTTGAGTCACCAAACAAAATTGGTCGCACATATTGATCCTCTCAAGTACCTATTAAGCAAAGCAGCACTCACGGGAAGACTGGAAAAGTGGGTAATGATCTTAAGTGAGTTTGACATTGAGTACGTAGACAAAAAGGCTATCAAAGGACAAATGATAGCAGATCAACTAGCAGAGGCACCAATTCAAGACCACTAGCCTATTGTTTTATATTTTCCTAACGAATCTATCATGACACTACAACCGGCGATCGAGGTATGGCAACTTTATTTTGATGAATCATGTACAAACCATGGTGCGGGGGTAGGGATAGTTCTTATCACTCCAGATCATGATACAATTCTGAAGTCTTTCAGACTTAACTTCCAATGCACCAACAACATAGTAGAATATGAAGCATTGGTCATCGGTTTAAAGATAGCCATTCAATGGAGAATCAAGAACCTGAAAGTTTTTGGTGATTCGCAGTTGGTCATTAGTCAAGTTAACAATGATTATATGACCAAAGATGAGAAGCTCATACCATACAGAGCACAGATGGAATGATTGCGCACCAAATTTAATTACATTCTCTTCGAGCAAGTCCCAAGAGAACAAAACAAAGTGGAAGATGCAATGGCTACCATAGCATCATTGATTGATATGCCAGGTAATGATACCAAATTCTAGTTTCTAGTGGAACAACTCTTGGTACCATCAAATCAGGCATCTATCACAGAATCAGTGTTTGTCCTTGTTGATCCTGAATCCCCATGGTATCAAGATGTCTATAGCTATCTCCAAAAAAATGTCTTACCTCCAAACTTGCCTAGGAACCAACAAAAATCCCTCATCCGCCAAGCCTCTAGGTATACCATCCTCTCAACTACTCTTTACAGATGAAGTCTAGATGGAACATTTATACGATGTCTCACTTCCATGGAATCCCAGAAAGCTTTGTATGAGGTACATGAAGGAATATGTGGAACCCACGGAGGTGGCAACAACTTAGCTAAGAAAATAATCCGCATGGGATACTATTGGCCCACAATAGAGACAGATGCACACAAGCATGTTCAAAGGTGTAGACAGTGTCAAATTCATGGAGACCTCATCCATGCACCAGCCCAGGAACTAAATCCCATTACATCACTGTTACCATTTTCAATGTGGGGATTTGACCTGGTAGGAAAAATCACACCTTCTTCAGCAAACAGACACAAGTACATCATAGTAGCAACGGAGTACTTCACCAAGTGGGTGGAAGCAATTCCCCTCACTTACATCACTGGAAAACAGATAGCGATGTTCATACTTAATCACATCATCTATCGATACGGGATCCCCCAAGCAATCCTGACAGATCATGGTACCCCTTTCCAGAATAAGGATGTTGAAGACCTATGTGAATAGTTCTGCATCAAACAAGGGTTTTCCTCATTTTACTACCCTCAAGGAAATGGCCAAGCTGAAGCTACAAACAAAATGATCTTGAAGATTCTAAAGAAAATAGTAAACGAATCAAGGCGAGACTGACATTTACAGCTTAGTCCCACATTATGGGCATACAAAAATAGTGTGAGAACACCTACAGGAACCACACCTTTCTCCCTAGTCTATGGATCAAAGGCGATATTACCCCTCGAAGTGGAAATCCCATCCCTAAGGATATCATTGAAGAACCTGGTTTTAGACGAAGACTATAGAGTGGCTAGGCTCAATGAACTAGAGTTACTAGATGAAAGAAGGCAACATGCCTTCGACCACTTACAAGGCTACCAGAATCACCTTAGAAGGAACTATCACAAGAAGGTGAAGCCATGAAAATTTGAGGTATGAGACCTTGTCCTCATGGAAAATCAGAAGAATCAAGCAGAGCGAGTCAAACCTGGAAAGTTCGAGCCTAATTGACTAGGACCATTTGTTATTATCAGCTCTAATCAGAGTGGGGCATTCATACTAGCAAAACCAGAAGGAGATTAGCTCCCCGGCTACATCAACAACATGCACCTAAAGAGGTTCTACCCTTAAAGGTCTCTATGGTTAAGGCATTTATCTACATACCCATAAAATACCAAAAAAATAAAAAAAATAAAATACAAAAGTTACCTTGGTGAAAACCTAGCAATCAGGCACCTTGGCAACAATCAAAAAAAGAAAAAAAGAAAAAAAGTAAAGAGAAAAAAAAATCACTCTCTCAGTGAAAACTTGGCAATCAGGCGCTATTGAGTAGGTACCTTGGTGAAAACCTGGCAAACAGGCGCCAAGTGTTCAAATCCAGCTTCACCATCAATGAGCTCCAAAAGCTTGAGCACACTTCAAGATGCAAGATTGACTATCCCAAGCAATATCCAGAAGCACGAAACCCCTCTAAGCATCAGCACTTACCCATGGTTAACACTGGTCCACCAGACTAGGGGGCAATTCCAAAAGTTCTGAAAAATCCTAAAAATCAGAAAACTTATCAAAAATCCTAAAAAGATCAAAAATCAAGAGAAAATCAATCTTCATCAAAAAAAAATTGCAAAATCCAAAGCAATAAAACCAACTTGGTTATCAAGAGAGCAAGGGGCAATCATGCCCAGTCAATTAATTGTCACAATCATCGGCTTTGCAAATCAGCATTGGGCCCATCTGACACAGCTTGATCAGCTGCCAAATTGATCAAATCAAAATCTATCAATCAAAATTGTCACAATCATGAGCTTTGTGAACAAGCATTGGGCACATCTGACACAGCTTGATCAGCTGCCAATACGATCAAAGCAATCAAATCTATCAATCAATATTGTCACAATCATGAGCTTTGCAAATACGCATTCGACCCATCTGACACAGCTTAATCATCTACCAACGCCATCAAAGCAATCAAGCCAATCAAGCCTACCCAAAGAGTTTGATCCAATCATGAGAATCCAACTGCATCAAGGAACCACACAAAAATGTTGACTATGTCAGTCAAGTCAGTCAGATGTCAGTCTATATTTCGGGGTTATGTTCTTATGCTACTCCAGGTTCCACCATGTGAGGAGAGTAGCTATGATAGATCATGACTTATTTTCTTTGATTGTTATTTGTTGAATGTTCACTTCGATTTCAGAGCCATGATGATTTAGGATAAATGCGGTAGGTACTATCACTTATCTGGCAGCCGTACAGTTCCATGATCTGAGCTTAAACCTGGGAAAGAATTGGACATTCCTTCTCTTTTATTTTGCTTGTTTGCTTTATAGAATCAAGAGCTCGCAGCACCATTCAGATGGACTCTGAGTTGCTTTGGAGTTCTATCTTGGTTTCTATGGTCTTTCCCTTTATGTTGCAAACAAGAGCTCACGATGCTATCCAGATGGACTCTAGGGGCGTAGGAGTTCTATCTTGTT
>MU227386.1:4022692-4035775 GCA_018584345.1 Thuja plicata | reverse complement strand
CTTTGCCGCTTAATCAAGATCGTAGATCTTAGGTTAGGTCAGATCCAACAGATCATTTCATCATTTACATTACATTTACTTCTCCAAAGTAGTCTCTAATTAAATCTTGAAACCATGCATTAATTATAGTTACCCATACATTAAATGACGCGGATCAATCTTTAATTAACTTTACATATCCCAATAAAATTAACTAAGTCGGCCAGAGATCTCAAATCTCATCATTAATCCAATTATTGTAAGTCAGCCAACATCACTGTTTCCACTCAGAAATTTCACTGGTGCTCGGCACTGAACAAACTTTCTCGTCACAAACAACTTCGCTCGGCATAAACAACTTTTCTCGGCACAAGAAACTTTGCTCAGCACAAGCCAAACTTGCTCGGCACAAAACAGACAAAAAAAATGTCTTTGAAAGATAAACAACTAATTACTTTGCCAGAGTGCCAACTGATCAAGTAACCTTTTATTTTCCTTAACTCAACCATTCACTTGGTCTTCTTGTTAAATCTTCTTCATCAACAGTGGATATGGTACTCAAACAGATAACAATAGTCTCACCAGTTAAGGTTTGACAGCAATGACAAAATAATAATTGCTTGCATTGTCACTTTCCAACATTTTATGCTTTACCAAATCTTGTGTAATGTGTCTATAAATTTCATGAATTCTTATATGAATGTTTTACATGCTTATTAAATTATGAATTGATGTTACATACACAAAGATAGAATATCAGATATGAATGGTAATACAATGTACTGATTACTAAAAGGATAAAGGCTAATTGATAAAAGTTTTGAGGGTACTGATTCACCCCTCCCCTCTTAGTACACTATTCCATTATTTCCAACACTAAAGATCAATTACATCAATATCTAGACATTTGCATCGTAAAAAAGTTGGCCAAGATTGATTAGATTCTCCAAGGTAGGAAAACGTAATACCAAATATAGGTCAGGACCAAAATCTAGAAGAACTTCTCTAGGAAGGCACAAAATGAAATGTCAACACAATTCAAGGTTAGCCACAATACCATGAACATCGAATGATACACCAATAAGGTGCACAATCCAAAGAAAAGGTTCACGGTATTGGGAAGCTCCATTAGGCCATGAAATGTGAAGAACAAATAGGTCTAGGCCAAAATCCAATAATTCTCCATCGAGGTGAAAAATATCAAGGTGTGAACCTAGTCAATGATCAAACACAACGTGAAGAACATGCCACAAGGTATGCACCTGAAGATAACCCAAATCAAAGGAACTCCACTAAAAAAAACACAGAGACTAGAAAAATAGGAACAACAAAAAATATAAATATTTTTGGTTGATGTAAGATTTTCAAAGAACCCAAGATGCTCTTGTATCAAGTATGTTATTTGAGCCTCCAATTTTTCTAGTATGTAGCCTATTAGTAGGATTCTTGATGCAATATTGGTGTATAATTTGAGAATATAAATAATGAGTATAAATTTTCTTATACTTTTATATAATGGGTATTATCCCCTTGACTTATATTTATTGACTATAAATGAGTGATGTGATAGATATATAAATATATAGTGAATATGGATATAAATAGGCATGACATTAATGGATATGGAATGGATTGATATTGCGCTTCATATTTATGCTAATAACATGTAGAGAGAAAACCTTATTTTGAAATAGAAAATTAATATTATGCATGAAGGTATGAAGAACCAAGATAACTTTTTATCCTTTATATGGGATTTGACTTTGCAAATACAATGTTTGTCCTTATTCATACTAGACATAATAGAACCTTGTTAGAATACATGGGAAATTTGTTCTTAGAGAAGGATAGTCCTAGTATAGATTGTATAAATGACCTTAGATGCGGAGGACAAATGATAAAATAGAAGTCATTACAATATATGCAAGGAATGTTGGAAAGTGGGAGAGCGTGTGTGGGTGGAGCTAGGATTTCTAGTTATTGAAATACCCCTCTAACCCTAGTATGTCTTTTATGTTATTTCTTGGAGTTTAGGGTATGAGGTAGGATCCTCTATGGTTCTCTTATTTCTGATGTAAGTATGATTCTATATTAGATGTTGATATTGAGATACTTGTCTAATGTATTTTCCTAGTTTGATTGTAATAACTTCATAGTCTAATATTTGATGATGATAAACATATTGATTCTATCAAGTATATTGATTATAGTAACTTCCTTTGTATGTATCCATTGCTATTTATTGATGATATTTCAGGATCTTCATACATGTGGTTGATGTTATGTGGTTACATGAGAAGATCTATGTGATTACTATTTGTGTTCTATGCTCTATGACTATGATTGATTTTGGATAAAATAGTTATAATGGATAACAACCTTAGGGTTGACTATGATACCTTGGAATTCATGATCTGATTGATATATGAATGTTATTAATGTTCTCGTTACTTGTTCAATACTATAATTTTAAGATATCCTTAATGATTAATGTTTATAATTATTGGAATAACCCATGAGCATATGATGATTATGATAAATATTTATGTATTCATGGATTTCACATATGATTATATTCTAACCCTTACTCTATTTACCATAATAATAATGTTCTTGATGTTTATGTGTGTTTTTTCATATATATGATCTTCCTATATGGCTAGGGACAAATGTTGGATGATATCAGATTCAGATACTACTTATGCTATTGATATTCATGTTTTGTCATTGATGTCAACATATGTTTCTGTGGAGATAAAAAAAACTGGTTATTTGACTGGAAGAAGTGTACGTACACTGTACGGATGATTCAAAATAATCGAAGACAGGGATATGGAGACAGATGTGTGATGAACTTATTCCTAAGGTTTCTTGACTTGAGGTTACATAATGGTGATGTTACATATTATTTAGTGAAGACTGGTTTTTGGACTGTGATAGTAATGCTTGACAAAGCAGGTCGCTGTATTCTGCATATATGTTACAGATGAAGACATTTCAATGTATGCGAGCTTATGGGATGTCAGAGAACACATTGAGGAATGTTTTTTGTTGATCGATAGTTGTGGTAGTATTGGTGAAATCAGTTGTGGTAGTATTGGTGAAATCAGTTGTGGCGTGCATTCTGGAGGAGACCTATTTGGTGGCTGACATCAGACATGTAACGTGTAATATGAATTGTAAGCATGGATTGTAGATCTTTAAGTATAATTGATGTATTGTAATTGATGTTTACTTTTTATAGGTACCGTGTGTATCTTATCAAGGGGTTAAACAATTATCTTTATATTGGGAAAGCCTAATTGGCCGGCCTAATTAATTATTTGTGTATTGGGAAAGCTTAATTGGCCGACCTAATGAATTATTGTAATAGGGTATATATGGGAGATCTTTTCTTTTGGAAAGACGTGGTAGAGACTGAAAAGGTAGAGAAATGTGAAATTTATGAGGCTTGTTGGCTGCTGGATGTAGAGAAGAGTTTGTGATAAGAATACTTCATTGGAATTGACCAAGAAAAGACAATTGCTATTAGACAGTTTACTGGATTGTATATTTTTACATACACTTGTTCAGATTGTAAATCCTTGAGGGTGATACTAACCTTCTTTGGGTAGTGTGCCTAGGAAGTGACCCCACTATTACTCTTGACTCCTAACAGGGTATGTCCTTTAACAGGGACTATGTACTATAATGTTGTAATAAGCTCCTAACAGGGCTAAATATTTTAACAGGGATACTATACTCTCAGTACATCATTTGTGGGTGCTAATTCCCACCAGGGTTTTACCTTTAACAAGGTTTCCTTGACAACAAGTATTGTGTTATTGTGTTGGCATTTACTGTGTTATCATTTGCATTGAAGTTTTGGTTTATAAAGTTTAAAGTTTACTATTATGTATCAAAACTGATTCACCCCCCCCCCCCCCCCCCAGTTGTGCTTGTGGATTGTTATTCCTAACAAAAAATTTGTAGTTACTCACCTAGTGGGATCCACACAATGTCTCGATCTTTTTCATTGTATGTACTATCTTCTTTATATGTATATGCACATGTACAGTTTCTCTGTGATGCAGGCTTGTAGGTATCGGGTATCAACTTCACCTGGCTCCATAGGTTTGAGCATGCCCTCAAATTCCTCGATGGTTTTTGTTATAGGAGATAGTGCCAAGGCCCCGCCCAATTCTTCCCTTGCCATTGTTCTAATTAGAGAACAATGAGGTTCCTATATAGTTGGCCAAATTTGCGGGGTGGAAAACCCTAGTTTACCTCACCTATTTGAGCATGGTTGTGGTCCTTTATATTTGATTTTGTTCCTATGGGTTGAATATTCATTTCATTGATTTATCTTGGGGATGTCATTGTTTTACCTTTTCTGTGTTGATTTTCTGGGAGTCATGCTCAGTCAAGGGTTTGGTTTGAATTTCTTTGTTGACTGTTGTTGATTTTATTTGACCTTGTGGCTAATTTGATATGTTTTGTAGTTGACTATTATGACCTCTTTTGGATGTTAGATTTATTTTGAGGCATGTGATTTTATTTTATCATAGGGATATATCTTATAGTATTTATTTGTATGTAATATTAATGTTCTGATTGATTACTTTATAGTTTTATGGATTATTAGTGCGTTGTATTATATATGGGTGCACTCTTATATGTATACGTATATATGTAAGTTATATATAATTATATTTACATATTTATGAATATTGAGAATATTGTGTAAAAATTTGTATGGTGGTAAAGTATAATAAAATTTGTATTTTAATATTATTAATTATTAAGAACGTGGGTGGTAAATAGTTAATGGAAATATTTATATATTTATATGAGGAGTGTTAGTTATATATAACTATGGTATTAATTACCAATAGTTATAATTGTTTGTTGAAAGGTTGGTTTCTCCTATACAACTCCCTTCAAGGGTATTATATGGAGATGCATTTCATTATTTCCATATGGTTCTTGGGGGGACGATTACAGGATTTTTTAGGAGAATTTGCAGAGGGAGTATTGGATTTTTTTTCAGGATTTGTGTTGCATTGAGAATGTAAGAGGAGAGTAATTATTTCTAAAACTATTATGAGAGTATCTTGAGCATTTGAGGGAGAGAGAGAGGGTTGATTTATATGAAGACTCTTCTAGATTGGATTTCATTGGTTGTATCTTCTTCTAGAGTGGATTCCTGGTTGGATTGGATCTCCCTTGACCCCTTCAATTGAGGATCTATGCAAGACTCTAGGTAGGATCCAATCTTGAAAAGAGAACTTGTTTTAAGAATATGTTTGTTTGTGTGTGTGTATTTTTCTATGTGTATCTTGAGATGATATTACATTTGTGAATTTTTAAATGCTTTCTTAAATGAATTTGTAAGATTTTGAAAGGTTCCGTGATCATATTTCTTCATCTTTTTAAAAAGGCATGTTTCTATTCCAAGAGATAATTGCCCAAGTGGATTTTATGTTTTGAGTCTATATATTTCAGTTCTTGGAAGGGAATTGAAGATATTTCAAATGGTTCTTCCTTAGATTTAACTTCTAGTTCCCTGATCTTGCCCACTTTTTCTATGATATCAATCTAGAAATGATTATTTTTTTATAATTTTTATCAGTCAAGTGCATTGAAAGAATTGAAAGTGCATTGAACCCTTTTTGTAAGTGCATTGATTTAACCCTGTAAGTGTGTTTATTTAACCTTTTAAGTGCATTTATTCAACCTAATAAGTACATTTAATTATTACTACAAGTACGTGGCTTAAATTTGCAAGTGCAAAGCTTCTCTATTTTGGTCAAAATGAGGTCAAATGATATCCTAGGGTTTTGTGAAGGTACAGAGGAATTTAGGACCTATTTTCATATTATTTTGATCTTTGTTTACTCTATTTGATAAATTTAATTCATGTTCGATGCATTTTTAATCCATCTGAATACCTGAATGGGGGTTTAGGGTTGTCTAGAGGATTAGGGACAACAAGTGAACACCTAGCCTACACGTTTGACACTCTAATATTCTTATGAGACTTATGGAATGTTTCATGATGTGATGTGATTCATTTATGCATTGAATTATGTTTTACTTAATGGGTAAATAACCTAGGTACACTAGGTGAGTGGCTCTTGATGGGGTCAGGGCCCTAAGTGGTTGCTAAGATAACCCATTAGTGAGTTGTGTTAATCAAGTGATAACCTTAATAAATTAACTGGGAAAGGGGGGATTACACACTAAAAAGATTAATTAATGCCTCATTCATGCCTCTAACACTAGTACAAGCTAGGGATGGGATATGGAGAGGGTGTCGATTGAGATGGCACAATCGAACGACCTTGTTTCCATGATAGGTGTTAGGTGTTAGGTTTTGCATGTGCCTACTTGGGGCCTAGGCTCCATAGATGACCACTAGGATGACCCAAGGGGTAAGGTATATGCAATGACACTCACCTAGCTTGTATCCTAGAGTCTTTAAACCTTTGATTACTTTTTCCTATGGTATTCCTATTTGACTTTGATGTTTGTTTGAGTTTTATGTCTTATTTTTAGGAAGGGTTTCCCACCTTGTTTATGTCCCTGGTTCTTTGTGCTTATGTGGGCCTTGGTGTCTATAGATCATGTTAGTCCTAATATCAAATTACTAGGAGGGGGTGAATCAGTAATGTACAAAATAATCCAATCTTTATAACCTATTATACTTAACCATCATTCACAAGTTTAACCATACATTCAATAAATGAAAACCATAAACATACAAGTCCATCCACACAATTAACACACAGTATTATCTCATGGAAACAAAAATAGGGAAAAAACCAACATGGGGATTAGTACCCACTAAATGATGTACTATTCTAAAGTACGCCTTGTGAGGAGCTTAACCCTGTTAGGAGCTTACAACAACATTGTTAGGTGCTACCCAATTAAGGGATTTTCCTTAGGCCTGTTAAACCTTTACTCTGTTATGAGTAGCCTTGTTAGAGGAATTTAAATACTTGTCAAAGTGTCACCTTGTTAGAGGATTTACAACAAAGATCTATTAGGATATACCTTGTTAAGGGATTTACCCTATTGCAACTGTTAGTGAACAACATAAACAATGATTTGTGAAATAGCACTACCTCTGATTGATCAGATCCACTAAAGCACACAATATCTTCTCAATACACTTAAATCTTCTCTGGATTGATCACAAATCGCACTTTGCACCACACTTGTCTAACACACGATCAACACATTCAACCTTCAACTTCATTCATTATATACTAAACTTTTAAGTCCACCGCCTTAATCAAACCCTAAAATAGAATTTCAAACATCCCACTCAAATCCAATGCACCACATATAAAAATTAAATACAAAATACATATTTATAAGACCGCATCAGCCAATAAAATGAATTACATAAAATGTTGTGTCAAGGAGTCAAACACATTTTGACCAAACACAAGCTTCTTTAAGAATCTTCTCCACACATTAGCATCGAGCAATGTGATGCCAGATCATCAGCTCCAATCATGAAAAAATGTCACCAAATCATGAATGACTCAAAAGATTCCATTACAACCTCAAAAATGATCACCGATCAAAGATTTATCAACTTTTGCTCAAGAACACAAACTCTGTAACCTGATAACAAGTTTGTCTCTTCTCATCGATCATCTATCCTTCACACTGGTCACTCAAATTAGTTGTGGTTTCAACTATAGCATCTAAACACTATTGACCACCATATCCTATGATCGTATCACAAGGTATAACAAATATTTGACAAGACATTCAAATCATCTATCACCTATCATTAATTATTCTAGCAGTTGCACTGTTATACTTCAACCAATCACAACTTCCACATAAGATCACTTCGGCAGTAGAGGTCATGCATTAGACTTCTAAATACACACCTAAGTCTCTCATAAAGATAGAAACCACTCAAACTCTTAGCTACTCATCATTCATCACAACTATGCTTGGAAACATATTAAGAACACAAAGTCAATAGTTGACATCAATGACAACATAGTATCTAATCATCTTGTAATCAAATATACATCATGACATCTTCATAAATCACTTACCATCACTGCATCAGATATGCCAAAAATATCCCCCTTTGGAATTGATGGAGACACTCTATGCAACACTTTCTATCTCGCCAATGATTGCAACACTTTTCCTTAAAAATGTTTCCACTTTTATCTTTCATCTATTCTGTAATTACTCACCCTTTGTCATACATACATTCTCCCTATAACATACATTTTCCCACTTTAACAACAATGCCAAAGGCATCAATCACACATAATATCTACTCTATTGTTCTTGACTTCATAGACTTCTCCCCCTAAGGAGTAGCCCCAGAACATCAATCCAATCATAAAGATATTCAATCAATACACTAGGATTGATGCAACTACATCTTCTTATAATTCAAGTCACATAGGGGAATGACCCCCAACCTACTTCTTAGATACTCAAATGTATCAGTAACATAATAAAAAAATTTCTCATCTTTAGACTTATCAGACTTATACTTAGGAAATCTCTCTGGGTATCTAGAGGCATAATTTCCTATCTTCTTACAACAAAAGTATTTAAAAGGCATTTTTCCTTTGTACTTTTTAGATCCTTTTTGGTGTAGTGGCACCCATGAAAATATTTACATTTCATTACTAAGGTTATTCACGGATGTTCAAATTCAAGTTGTCATGTAATCTTAAAGTGCAAAAGTAATAATTCTACAATGTTGTGCCAAGTGGCTATGTGTAACCGATTAAGAATATGAAAAGGCATTTGTAACCACCCAAAAGACTTATAAATGGGCCAACATGTAATCAAAATGATAGTCAACAGAGATTAGGTTTGGGGTGAATAGAGAAGAGAATATTAGGAGATAATAAAAATGGCTCTCGTGTGGTAGCTAGAGAGCCAATCATTTATAATTGCAGACTTAAGTCTTAGATGTAATGGGATTTTGATTTTGATTCTATATGTTCTATTTGTTTTGGGTTTTTGCTTAAAGAGTTTAATAGTTTAAAGAATCGAGTTGTTGTCTATCGTCAAAGGAATAGTAAATGGTTATTTTTTTGTTCATGAGTTCTGGTTTATATTATCCTCATCTTGGGATGACGGAGGTCGTGTATTCTATAGAGAAGTACTTGAGATGGAAGTGGTTTATGTGACAGGGGAATGAAGTAAAATCTGAGTGGTAGCTCTGGCTTGGTTGTTAAAACCCATAACAGTTTCCAAAGAAACCATTACAACTCTAAACACTCAAGTTTAAAATGATTTCTCAGAACCATTGCATGCAGTTCATGATTGAGCAACATCGGGGGAAGTTGGTGGAATAGTTTGTGCCCGCATGGAGGAGCCCGAAAGATGATGTCCCAACAGTCATCTCAAAGTCGTCCATGAAGATCACCATATGAGGCCCGACCTTTGGAATAGAGGAAAGGTGGCAGAAAGAGTTTGGTCGTTTGGTGGAGAAAGGTGGCAAAGTTGGCTACGGTAAGATCCGTATGGCAGTATAATTTGACCTTACCTGGATATGTCCCATATGGCATGCAAATTAGTGAATGGAAGTCGACTAATGGTGAGCTCCTATCCAGCGATTTATTATGAAGAGTATTGTTGAATCAATACTGTTATAATAAGTTGATATTATTATCCATGGGAGTATTAAACCTTAGTCCATAGAAGGCCTGTAAGGTATGAAGATCAGTGGAGGTAAATTTGTTATTGGTGAGATCGATTCGACAAATAATCATGGAGTGCTATATTTAGTTGACGTTGTTATTTTCAGTTGATATTAGTATTATGGGAATGTTGAAAGATCGTGAGCCTCTAATTCAATGTCTGGAAAGACAAAGAAGTAAATGCAGATTTGCAGATATAAAGGGATGTTGTGATTTCCTCTACACCAAGTGGTATCAGAGCTAGAAGCTCTTGATAGTGTGAGGATTCACACCAGGACCTAGCCCTAAGTTGGGTTTATTTCAGATTCTTGTTATGAAGTTTTGCTTGCAGATTCCGTGCCGGTTCGCTCAACTACAAATAGGTGGACAGGAAGGTCTACCAGAGGGACCAGAGGAGATGTTCTTGTGTGTAGTCGATAGACTGGGGAGAGAGGCACGAGGGACTCCCAGGTGAGGGACAACAGTTATGATGCAACACAAAGGAGTGGACTGTGGAATGGGAAAGCACCATTGGAGGCAACAATATAAACTGATTTGATAAACGTCACAGTTGAAGGAAAGAATGGAAGCAAAGGAGGCATCGATCCAATAGAGGCGAAGATTTGCTGTAGATTCTCACCAGCATGTTTCCACGGGACATGGAAACATTTGAAGTCTGGTAGTATGGTGCAGTGGCACCCATGAAAATATTTACATTTCGTTACTAAGGTTATGCATGGATGTTCAAATTCAAGTTGTCATGTAATCTTAAAGTGAAAAATTAATAATTCTGCAATGTTGCGCCAAGTGGCTATGTGTAACCGATTAAGAATGTGAAAAGGCATTTGTAACCGCCCAAAAGACTTATAAACGGGCCAACGTGTAATCAAAATGATAGTCGATAGAGATTAGGTTTGGGGTGAATAGAGAAGAGAAGATTAGGAGAGAATCAAAATGGCTCTCTAGCGGCAGCCAGAGAGTCATTCATTTGTAATTTGCAGACTTAAGTCTTAGATGTAATGGTATTTTGATTTTGATTCTATATGTTCTATTTGTTTCAGGTTTTTGCTGAAAGATTTTAATAGTTGAATGAATCGATTTGATGTCTGTCGTTGAAGGAATAGTAAATGGTTATTTTTTTGTTCATGAGTTCTGGTTTATATTTGCCTCATCTTGGGACGATAGAGGTTGTGTATTTTGTAGAGAAGTACTTGAGATGGAAGCGGTTTATGTGACAAGGGAATGAAGTAAAAGCTGTGTGGTAGCTCTGGCTTGGTTGTTAAAACCCATAATAGTTTCCAAATAAACTGTTACAACTCTAAACACTCAAGTTTAAAATTGTTTCTCAGAACCGTTGCATGCAATTCATGATCGAGCGACATTAGGGGAAGTTGGTGGAATAGTTTGTGCCCGCGTGGAGGAGCCTGAAAGATGATGTCCCAAAAATCATCTCGAAGCCGGCCATGAAGATCACCATATGATGCCCGACCTTTGGAATAGAGGAAAGGTGGCGAAAAGAGCTCGGTTGTTTGGTGGAGAAAGGTGGCAAAGTTGGCTACGGTAAGATCTGTATGGTAGTGGAATTTGACCTCACCCAGATATGTCCCATATGGCATGCAAATTAGTAAATGGAAGTCAACTAATGGTGAGCTCCTATCCAGTGATTTATTATAAAGAGTATTTTTGAATTGATAATGTTACAATAAGTTGATATTATTATCCATGGGAGTATTAAACCTCAGTCCATAGAAGGCCCGTAAGGTATGAAGATCAATGGAGGTAAATTTGTTATTGGTGACATCGATTCAATAAATAAGCATGGAGTGCTATATTTAGTTGACGCTGTTATTTTCAGTTGATATTAGTATTATGGGAATGTTGAAAGATTCCGAGCCTCTAATTCAATGTCTAGAAAGACAAAGAAGTAAATGCATATTTGCAGAGATAAAGGGATGTTGCAATTTCATCTGCACCACTTTTGATTGTCTCCTTGCAACCAGTGCTTTCAATTCTTGAAGCTATTTCTCTTCTTCTTCAATATCTCTCATCTCCTTTTCAAATCTTGATACTCTTCTTGTAGATCCTTCACCTTGATCTAATCTATGCATGTCTCTTCCTAATATTGTAGCCTTCAAAGTTGATTCAACTTTGGGTAAATAATCACCAAAATCACTCATTTCAAAAGTGGATAAATTACCAACCAATGTATCTCTTGTCATAACAACAACGGTTTTGATTTCTTCAATAGCACCAACTTTTATCTTGTAAGAAGGAGGCAGAGATCTCAACACCTTTGAAACAATCTCTCCTTCATCCAATACACCACCATCACATATGATGCTACAGACTAATTCATTTATCTTCAACATGTAAGAGGTGATATTCTCATCCTCATACTTTCTCAGGGATTCATACCTTCCTTTCAATCTTTGTAACTTGGCTTGCTTGACACATGCATCTCCTTCATGAAGAGTTTCTAGCTTTGTCCAAATCTAAAGATCACTCTTGAATTCCATCACATTTGTGTACTATATATCTAATAGGGTGCTTAACATTTCTTCCTTTTCTCTAATGTTATACTCAAATTGCTTGTTTTCATCTGGTGTAGCCATAGATAGATCTGCAGGAGGAGTATAGGAGTTCTTTGTGATGGTCTTGTAATATTCTCCAATTCATCTTAGATGAGTAATCATCTAACCTTTCCATATGGGGTATTTTGTGCCTTCAAACCTTGGGTTGTCCTTCTTTTAAGCTACCATGTTTGATCTCCCTCAATTTGTTAGTCTTCCTTCAAGGGACCAAGCTTTGATACTGTACGCCTCCTTCGATCGTGCTCTACAGATTCTCATGCTTTCCAAAGGCAAGGGTCAGTAGCAAAGGTTTCACAAATGATATAAACCAAATACACAATAATACTAAAACGAATAACAATGAAACATAATCAATAAAATGTACAAGCAAGAGAAAGGAAAACAAATAAATGCAAACCCCACGATGCTTGAAGCTTCTATTGTCTCTCTCTACTCCTTCTGAAACATTGTTCTCGATGCTCAGTATTGGCGGGGCAGCGTCTATGACTTGAGAAGTGTCGAGAATTTGCTAATTGAAATGGGTGTGTGATCACAAGATGGCTTGAATGCTAGAACCAAACTGAAGGAGTGATGGCGCACGAGAGCTTGAAATCCTGGATCCTTCAAATGGTTATGAAGGGTTTATTACATAGGATTTGGTGATGATATGAATGATTGAGATCAATCCCAAAGATAGGGAGATGAATGGCTGAGATCAAAAGGAACTGGAGAGGTCCCCAGTAAGCTCCACCTCTTCATTTGGTAAAGAGGAGATATAGTTTGGTTGACTGAAGAGCTAATTATGAGTTACCTTTTTGAACTGAAGAGGTGGGTGAAGTTACCCATGTGGACTGGAGAGATGGGTGGAGTAA
>MU227386.1:3969808-4022642 GCA_018584345.1 Thuja plicata | reverse complement strand
GATTGGAGTTATCTCTTTGAAGATAAATGAATATTTAATTCATTTATTTAATAATTGTTTTCAACATGTGAGATAATTGAATTCTTTTTTATTAAGAATTGTTTTATTTGATGAAATTAAATTAATTCAATTGAAATTAATTTTACTAAGATTGGGGTCATCTAACAGTTGACCATTTTGGAATATTTAAACAAAGCTAATCATTTAAATTAAATAAAATTAATTTAAGTAATTTTGGGAATTTGATTAGATGATTTGGGGAATGAATTTAGAAGAAAATAGATGATTAATTAAAGATTAAAAAAATGTTAATTAATAGATGAAAATTAGTGTTTTTAATGTAAAGTCACAAGTCTGTCCATTTTAGGGTGTCTACAGATACCAATTGTTGATAATATGGCAGTGAACAACTAAGAGGGGGGGGGGGTGAATTAGTTGTTACCAAAACTTAAAAATTCAAGCCCTTAGTCCTTAAAAACCTTAAACTTAAATACCCTAAATTATTATATGATTACTTGAAAATAAAATATGCATGCATCCATAAATTAGAATCACATCCACACAATTTGACACAAGATTTTTATCGTGGAAACCCTGTTAGGAGAAAAACCAAGGTAGGGTTGATTACCCACAATAAGTAAATACCTTGTTAGAAGTATAAACCTATTATAATATATGGGAAATGTACTTGCATTCAATCTCACTTCCTAGATTTCATTGCTCAAATGAAAAATCCCCAGCTTACAACCCTGAGGAAGGCTCACTGCTTTAAAATCTGATCACTACAATGATCTAGAGTTTTGTGAACTGTGAAAATGACATCTTCCTTATGTTTGATACAACTCTAATGTAGCACAATGAAGATCTCTATTCAACCCCTTGTTGAAACACTTGTGATCACCACCGAATCAGGCTCTTCCTTTGCTAGCAACCTCTAGCATTCGTATCCATGATCCACACCTTGAATTTTCCCTAATTCGTTATCTTATATTAAGAACTAGGTCAACAAAACCTAATTAACCATCTCTTCAAATCAACGCACCAACTTTCATGTTTCAAATCCATCTCTAACTGTTAAATCATAGCCACAACCTATACCAACCAATGAAAGATCATAAATCTCCAAGATTTCATGATTTAGCACTTGCACAACACAATTTACCAACTATGTCGGCCAAGAACATAGATAATAATAAAAATATTATTATTGACCAAAAATTCCACTAATATGATCCTTTTGATCCATGTGTATCACCAAATCATCAAGCACATATTTCAAGAACATCCTATAGAATCATGATAAACACTCAAAGACACAATCCACCATAACCATTGGATTTTCCAACCCCTTTTCATCAAACCTGAATAATATTGTCAACAAGTCTCTGAGACAATAAAAATATGTCATGCGAACCTTTGAAGTACAAACCCTCTGAATTGAGGACACCTGAATATGTCCCAAACACACTCCTTAGTTCACTCCCTGAAATTTTGACTTGATTGTGCACACCAAACTTCTTTCTGTCTTCATGTCAACATTATATGTCACCTTATCTGCCAGTCACCAATTATGACATTGAATAATGCCCAAATCTTCATGATACCCTCTAAAACTTAGAGTGAACTAATTATTAACCTTCTTCAACAATCTCCCACATACGCGACCTCATATTTTTAATATATGATTCTCATTGGACCTAAAAAAACATCCTATTCCATTGGCTAAACTGCAACAGTTAAGTTAGCAACAAACAAATAGATCTTCTGATCAATTCCTCGTATTCCTCTGATATGTTGACATCAATGACAACACATCCAATTATGCCAATATTCCAACACATTGTGTGTGAAATTATTGGACCCAATTCTCCATGGTACTAATAAATTCATGCTTACCTAATTAGCCAAACCCTTCTTCTTGACTTGTCCTACAACAAAAATAAGTCCTAGATAAGGCAAGCCTCCCATTACACTATCATTTCCAATACACTCTATAGATGTACTCTTGATGGAACACTCCTCAGATGTCTCAACTTGGAAGAAGCACAAGCAATGATGTTAGAAGAATGCAAGGGTATTTGTGGTGCCCATTCTAGTGGCTTGACCTTAGCCAAGATGATTATAAGAATTGGGTATTATTGGCCCACAATGGAGACAGATGATTTCCTACTTGTACAGAAGTGAAGAAAATGTCATATTCAAGGGAACCTCATCCATGCACCAGCTTCAAAGCTACAACCACTCACCTCACCATGGCCTTTCTCATAATGGGGGTTCAATCTTGTTGGTAAGATTCATCCCTTATCCTATGATGGTAATAAGTACATAATCACAACCAATGAGTATTTTACAAAGTGGGTTGAAGCAATCCCAATGACCCACACCACTGAAAAATAGATTTCTAAGTTTCTCTTAAACTATATCATAAGTCGGTATGATGTTCCATAAATGATCATTATAGATAATGGACCCCCCTTCAAAAATAAATAAGTGGATGAGCTTTGCCAAAGATTCCATATCCACCACAACTATGCTTAATGCTACTTTCCCTAGGGTAATGGATAGGTTGCAGCTATGAATAAAACCATTATAAAAATATTTAAAAAGACAGTCAATGAAGCTAGCCAGGACTGGCACCTTCAACTCAACCCTGTCTTATGGACATACCACACTAGTTTTTGTGCCCCCATAAGAGCCGCTCCATACTCACTAGTATATAGTACTGAAGCATCTTGTCGATAGAGGTTGAGATCCCATAACCTTGAGTATCCCTTCAACACATCGTTTTAGATGAGGAATACCGATTATCTAGACTATAGGAGCTCGAATTGCTCAATGAAAAAGATAAAATGCATTAACACATTTGCAAGCATATCAACAATGTCTCAGAAGAAGCTATAATAAAAAGGTCATATCCCAAGATTTAGAAGTTGGAGACTTGGTACTCATGGAGAACCAAAAAAATCAAATGGAAAGAGAGAAACTAGGAAAGTTTGAGCCAAACTAGTTGGGTCCCTACATCATCACATCAGTCTAAGGGTTTGAAGCATATAAAATATCCACATTAGAGGGCTAACCTCTATCAAACCCCATCAACAAATTGGATCTGTGCAACTACTATTCATGACTCTCAGAGTAGACCCATTTTGAAAATATGAAAAAATAAAAATAAATAAATAAAGAAAAAGAAAAAGAAAAAGAAGGAAAAAAAAGTCACCTTGGCAAAAACCAAGCAAACATGCATCTTTTGGTGGCAAAAAATAGAAATACAAGAGAAATTAATTCATCTTATGGTGAAAACCACTTCGGTGGTGCCTTGGGCAAGTACCATGGTGAAAAATGGGCAATATGGTGCCATGTGTAGGGATCATTTCTCCATTATCTATCATTGCTCCAACTTGGTATCACATGTCATTCCACCTCATATTCCATAGTAAAATAAGTGGTCAGCGGTATCATAGCTTGAAATTTTTTAGTTGTCATTGTCTTATCATATTTTGTCACATTTCACACCAAGCCACTCCATCATGGCCATTCCGTAATAAATTGCCCATTTTGTCCTGACTGGGGGCACACCAATGTCATGATCCATCAAGTCCTGGAAAAATACCAAAAACGTTGAAAAATATCCTGAAAAAATCTAAAATTTGGAAAAAGGCCTTCAAAAACATCGAAAACAATTCTAAGAAACACCAAAAACATTTGCAAAAAGTCTTGGAAAATTGTCAAAGATAAACAAAAAAATTGAAAAACCAAGAAAATCTTGCAATATAACTCCTTTGTAAATAAACTAATTCTTTCTTGTTCC
Source organism: Thuja plicata (assembly GCA_018584345.1). Taxonomy (NCBI): domain Eukaryota; kingdom Viridiplantae; phylum Streptophyta; class Pinopsida; order Cupressales; family Cupressaceae; genus Thuja; species Thuja plicata. The sequence continues at coordinate 4,018,834 of MU227386.1, read as the reverse complement.
AAAACGGGTATTGAATGACATCATACAACAAGTCAGAGCTTCAATAGAACCAAGTCAAAACCGTCGACTAGTCAACAAGTCCTCATCCAAACTGACCAAACTGTCTTATCTATTAATCAAAGGAAAAACAACAAGTCTTTTTGTAAAAAAATCATTTTGTCTTATACAAAGGATAGAAACACTCGAAACTGGATAGGTCAGTCTATAGCGGGGTTTCTCATCTTTAGAACCAAACATCATCAATCAATCATCAAATATCATTGTCTGAACCACTAAAGAAACACAGACACACAATCAATATGGCTATTTACTTGTTGATTCAAGTTGGTCTTATTATGTCTTGATTTTTGCAAGTCATGTTCCTATGCATCTCCATGATTCCACAAGCAAGTAGAGATATCAGGATGGTTCATGACTTATTTTTTCTTTATCTTCTTTTTGTGGGATGTTTTCCATGAAGTCTTAAAAGAGCCTTTTGGGTGTCTATGGTAAGATATTATAAAATCTAATTTCAAAGCATGTTGCAATAGATATTTTAGTTGTGATACACCACACATACCTCAACACTTAATGCTCGACCTAGATGGATTGGCCCATATTCCTTGTCTGTTCAAAGTGCCTATTAAAATGCAAGGGGGTAACCGTACCTATATCATTCATATCTGGGTATGATGGCATTCAATTTTGCTATAATAAAAGTGGTTCAATGATGAAATAAATTGCTCAAATAAGTTGGAATTCGAAGGTAGTTAAAATAATTTAAGGTTTCAATTAGGATTCATCCTCATTCTCTCTCATCTCCTAACTATCATTACTAACATTTCTCTCTACCAATCCTAACAATTCCTTGTGACATGGTATCATGATACAACAAAAATACTGCATCCTGCATCCATAAAGCGTATTAGTATGCATATATCATACATATATTACATATCATAATGTATCCATCCATCATATAAATGCATATAAAACAAAAAGGTTTTCTATAATACCAACTCGTGTTATCTCCACCCTTTGGTTTGGGAGGTCTAGGTGGCACAAAAGTTGAAGGCCCAGCCTCAGTCTTCCCATGTGGTGCATTTGTACATGTATGATGTGCTCTGAGAGGTTGTACGAATTCCCCTCTACTATGTGATCTCTTAGGTCTATGTGATCTTTGTGAAGGGGTATAACTAGGGACCCTCTGCTCTGCCGACACCACTCGCTCATAGTGACCCCACCAGTACTCAATCTCTCTTTGCATGTCTTGAGCCTGTCTAGTGGACTTTGCGCCTGCATGGAAGTACCTATCAATAATATTATATAAAGTATCATCCCATACACTAGAAATAAAGGATCTCACCTTTTTCTCTACTACCTAATCTCTGGCATTTTTTATCTGTGTCTTGCTCTCCACTAACTATACTTCCAACCTCATGTTATCCCTCTCCCGGTCCATATCTCTCTACATATGGGATATCCTCCCCTCTAACACTTTCACCCTTGTTTCATGATGATGGCTTTGTGACTCTGCCACTGTTGCCCTCCCCTAGAGATCCCTAACCTCGTCCCTTAGTCTCCTCACCTCATCTACCTAATCTCCTATTCTCTGTCCAATATCTAATCTCATAGGTATATCATGTGCAACCTCATCAAAACCACCCATTGATACATCCATGTGTCCAACATCATCACCCTCAATCTCCATCTCATCCCCTGAAGAGCTGGATCTACTACCGCTCTTTGTCTCACTATCACTACTCATCTCCTCTAAACTACTCCTAGTGAAATCTACATCCTCATCTCCACCTCCTATTGTTGTCGGTACTACTAGGGAAATAATAGGAGAAACCACTGGGTACCTACTCCAATAGAAACTCCTCCACCACCCATATCATATTCATCTCTACCATCATCCCCATCGCCTCTACCTCCTTGTCCTCTATCTCGGTCACCACCCTATCCTCTGTCATCTCCTCCATCTCTGACTCCATCCTGCCCTCCTTGTTTGCCCCATCTACCTCTCTTCCCTCGTCTACTATGTCTCCTCTATTGTTGTCTAGGTTGACGATGCATATCATTTAGAATTAGAACCCCTAGATCCATATAAGGAATATGCATGTGAGTAGGCCACCATGCATCATACTTTGTCATCATCTCTGCATCTGCAATCACTAATCGCCAATCCCACTTCACCAGAGCCAAAGTAGTGAACTGTGCCATTATTGTCGTTGTAGGGATCACTGGTCCCCAACCTCTAACATGCATCGTGCAACAAGAAAACTGCATTGATCCCATAGGTACTCCTTGTCACTCCAAACTGTCTCAACACCTTGTCCGGAAGCTGAATCTCAATAATCCTAGAATACTGTATCAACCTACCAATACGGTATCTCTCTTGTCTATAAAAATAGAGATGTTCATCCTCTCCATCCCACATTATACATCCAATGTACAGTCTCCAAGTAAAAACCCTCAGTGTGTACAACAAATGTCTCCAATACCTCAAGTGGCCAACCTGTCTGTGAACCACTACATCATAATAGTATACATAGGACTATTCTATCTATATGATTGGTTTATCAAATATCAGGAAAAATACAACTATGTTCTCAAAGGATCACACCTATAAAACTATGACTCCACACCCTATACTCTGCACCGCATGGTATGAAATGTCATGTAACTGATGATATATCATAGCTAGTACACATGGTCCCCATATATAGGCTATCCCCCACAACCACATCTCTATCACAATATCTCCCCAACCAATAAGAAATCCATACCCTCTCCTATCCGAAACTAACACACCTTCCACAACTTCGTAAAGCATCACAAAGTATGGATCATAACCCAACATGTTGACCCATATGATGTCATACCCCCTACACCCAAATTATTTTCCCTACAATCAAATAGGTCACATAAGGTTGCTTGACAAGTCCAAAATGAGGACACAACCCTCTCCCCCCGAATAGGAATCTGTAAGATCCTATACACATCCTCCAAAGTGATCGTGCACTCTCCAGTCGGCAGGTGGAAGGAAGATGTCTCTAAATGCCATCTCTGGCATAACACGATGACTAGGTCCCTATTTTCCCTAATCTCAGGTGTAAGTGTAACATAGAGTAAACTAATGCTATCTAAATGTGCGTGATTTTCATCATCTAGTGTATGTCTATAGGCCAAATTTTTGGGATGATTCTCCTGTGTCAGTATAACATCATCCCTAATCTACAAACGCAAATGCAGTGCATAATGAATACACCATAATAAAGAAAAGTCCAAATGCATTTACACTACATCATTTACATACCATATTTTACATGCATGAGAAAACAACAAAACATATATCACATATGCATATAAATAATTCTACAAGTGCATCCATGCCCTTTCATTCACAACCATACATATAAAAGTACAAGAGAAAAATGCAAATTTCATCTACAAACAAACCATTGCTTCATAATAAATTTCAATCCATTTATTGTATAAAAGTCCATTAAACACAATTCAAATAAAATAAAAAAATCAAGTGCTTCACTCCATCCACTTATATGCGGCTCGTTTAAAAAATCACTTTTCCAGATGAGTGCGTCGCACTACACCCATAAAGTGTGGTAATTCAAACCCATAAGTGCGCCGATTCTTATTTTCATGTGCGTCGCTTACACACTACAAGTGTGATACACTATTTGGAAGTGTGGCTTGGTTAAACACACTTATCCTAAGTTAAGTGTGTTGTTTTAGCATGATAAGTGTGTCATTTGCGACATATGACTACCACATTTCAGTCCTGATTGACCTAGACCTAGTCTAATAAAAAGCACAAAAAAATGAGACAAAATGAAAGTCAGGATGTCAAAACTCACTGGAGGTGGGGCATCAGCTTCTCGCTGATAGGTCCAGACTCGCTCCCTGATGTGTACTTTGTCCTCTTAAGTCGTCATCACTCCTCAAATCACTCAGAGGATGCTCCTCTTCCACTAAGTTCTCCAAAAGCTGAAAGTGCACAATGACTTTGAAAATGAACTCCAGATCCTATTTATACCCTCCCTACCCACCTCAATGGACGTGCACACCCTACACTTCTATTGGTTGTGATGCTTTGCACCTTCTAATGACCATAACTTTTGTGTATGACCTCTGTTTACCAAATCGTGAATTGTGTTGTGATCTTGACCACAATATCAACCAAATGAGCCCTTCATTATATTTTTCACTCATTTCCTTGAGGGGGCACCATAATACCTAGTTTCTGATGCTTTTTCATAGGGGCATATTGGGGCACAATTTCTATCAAATACTCTTTGAAACAATGCTTGAAAATGCATTATATCAAAGAGGGGCAAAATGTAGACACCTAAAAATGACCAGTTGCTCTTACACAATGACTTTACTAACATTCTTCTTAAATCATTAAATATCCTTTTTTATTTAATTAATTCGCGTCCTTACACAATATTCCTAATTCAAATTCATCACTTCTCCTTAATTTCTTAATTTTATAATTTTAATTAATTACTTAATTGTTGAACATTTAAATCAATATTCATCTTTTTTTTTATAGTGTCTGGTAAATTTTTTAATGTGACTAGTGACACTGGCATGACACGCCCTCTAACTCCACGTGAAACACTTTTGATTTGGAGCTATGAACTAGTGAGGCCACAAATGGGGGACCTCATCCCCATATTACAAAGTTGAGATTTGAACCTTGGTGGGGACAACAACACCACCACCACTTAATCAACACACTAAGTGGTGAACCCCTCTAAATCAATATTCATCAATGATTCCTCTATAAAGTAATTAAATAATTAATATTATTTAATTATTTTCTATAATATTTTGATTATTCAAATAACTATATTATTTAATTAAAATTCCCTCTTTATTGTTACATCTATGTAATAATTAATCAAATCTCCACTCATAATTAAATGAATAATATTTTTTAATTAAACTAATTATACATCTAATAAATAAATAAGTTAATTATTTATTTATATTCCCCCATGTGCAAATAAATAAATTCTTTTATTTATTTAATCATATTTATTCTTCCACTTCTAACTAATACTAACTTTATGTTTACTAATCAATCACCTATCTCTAACTCATCAATCAATTGAGTTAACAAACCAATCTATTCAGTCTTCTATTTCATCTGATCAGTCAACTCTTCAATCAATTCACTTCAGTGATCAATCTATTCTCTTAACAAATCAATCTACTCTGTTAACAAGGCAATCAATTGAGTTGATCTCCCAATCAGTCTGAGTTCACTCTTCAATCACATATAATCAATCCCACCAATCGTGGAATCCTGATTGAAGCCCTAAAATTCTTATAAATAGAGAGCTTATTCTCGTATTTGATAACCACACACACTTCAAACTCTTATGATGTCACATTGAGCACTCATTTTGAGAGCCCACATTGCAATAAGAAGGTGAAAAACAAGGGAGGAATTACTGATTTGTGTATGCTTTTGTTGTTCAATGGATTTCATTATTTGTTTGTTTATGCTTTCCTTTCTGTCATTTCCTTTTTTGATATTAGAGGTTTTATACTAACTATTATTGATCAATCTTTGTGTGGTAAGATTACAATTCAATTGTAGGTTCAGATACTCGATATTTACCCCTGATTACAGTACCTCATACTTGAAATTATGGCCAAGGTTCTATTGTACATTACCATTTGTCGATTTGCCTATAATGGTACATGTTTCCTTTTCCTAATATATGTGGTTCTTATTCATGATCTCACATATGAAAATTTAGGGTCCCACCTAGTTTGGGTGGTGCATTAGCAATCTTGTTTATGAATTATGGTTGGAAAAAATATTCTCATGATCTTCTCTCTTGCACAATTGATAGCTTATATCTTTGTAGTGATACACTCTTATGTACGTTAAAATACAACGGTAATAAATGCATTGAAAATTACTGGTTTCATTTACTTTGTTTTTGTTATGAAATGGAAGAGATAATTTAAAGGTTATATGAATTTAAATTGCCATTGTAAATATGCTTGCTAAATGTATAAACTATCTTTATTATAGTTCTTTCATCATATTGAGTTTCTTAAGATGATTATGAAATAAAGTTCAATGTCAAATATGCTTTTGCTAATAATTTATACTTTCATAAATATATTTGTACTTATATTATATTCATGTATGGATTATTAATTTCCCACTTTAATGGTATCATAGATGCATATTTTACTATCTTGATATGTATGAAAGAATATATAATAGTGAAATACAATCAAATATTGTTTGCAATTGATTGGTTTATAATTTTAAAAGGTTTACTATGATTTCTTTATTCTGTACATAAATTCTAAAGGTGTATACATCAATTAAATGTTTTATTTATTCTATTTGTTTGTAAGTGGTTGAAGAAATTCCAAGCTATACGATATCAACTCTCTCATGTGAACTAGATATTAATAAACGTCATATTAATCTATTTAAACAATTATAATGAGGTTGCGATTCAAATCAAGAATTAAAAAATATGAAAGTGAATTATTTATTTTTATCACACCACAAGGAGATGGATTGTGACATATTATGTACCTTTGATTTTATTGTGAGATGATATTATGATTCTTTGGTTCTATGTACTTCTTAGGAGTTGACATTAGCTTTCACTTTTATTTTAGTAATCTACATTACTCTTCAATAATTTGCTCTCGAGGTTTCTAGAAAACACCTAAATTGGTTCTAGAAACTTATGCACTGTTTAGGTTGATTTTTTATAGTGAGTCTTCTAACCTACCTTAATCAATATACACATTTTATATTTGTGAACTATTGACTAGTGATAGATATGAAAATTATGCAACTACTACTAAAACTTAAAAATGTTATTGTAATAATGATTTAACTTCTTGACTTTGAATATAATATTAAAGATTGTTAATGTACTCATTAAACTTTAAAGTTGCAAAAATGAAAAAAATAGAAAATCAATCTAGAATTTTATATTTCGATTCTATCCTATCTTCCTTATTGACGTTGGACTCTTCGTTATTTATATTTACTTATATTTATGATTATTTTTTAACACTCTAAATTTATTTAAAAATAAATACACATTATAAAGTACATGTACTATTTATATTTAAATATTATAAATCATTATAAATATTCCTCTTACCAATATTCTTTTAGACTTTCAATAAAAACAAGACTCTTAAAATAGGGGAGAGACTTTGTCTACTATATTATCTAACAAAGTGAATTGCTAAAGCATGCTAAAGCAAGTTCATTCATGTTTTTAATCTTAAGTTGCTAGAAATCACTCTTTTATTTACTTATTTTTTAATAAACATAATACATAAGTCTTATATTATTGTAAGATTTATTTTTAATATAAACGTTAAATTTTTAAGTAAATAAGAATGAAAAGTGAAAAAGTAAGGATGGAGTATGGAATTTATTTGGATTTTAATGTAATGTTAAATTTGATCTTGTTGACTTCCTAATATGCTAGGGAGAATAGAGTTTAGAATCAAGAACTCACATCAAAGATATTTAGAAGTTCCCACTTCAGTATATTATAATATGTTTGTGGATGATGAATCAAGAATTCACATAAAAGATAACTAGAAGTTCCTACCTCGATGGATTGTAATTTGTTTATGGAACCTACTTGGATGTGTTCTAATACCTATGTTTGAAATGAAGGTTGTGCTTAAAAGTACAATGTGGCCTACTATAGATAGAAGGAAGATCGTTGACTTCCTTGATAACACTAAACTTTGTTGATGTACACACATAAGAAAATGTGTCAAATAGAGATGAAAATGCTAATACAATTGAAATGAAACTATGACTAAATGATCTAAATATAAATTTGTGATGTGAATGTACATGCTAATTCTAATAACCTAGGAGATATCCTTATATGTTCCTAGACTCTTAACTTGGTATGCAAGTCCATAGAATAAATATCACATTTTGAGAAAATCTTATGAAAACAAGAAATTTGAAATTGAAAGAGACAAACTAGACTTCATATACAACTTACTATAAAATGACAAAATTCATAGAAATTAAACTTACAAAGACAATTGATACTCTATTAAAAAACTCCACTTAATTATTTAATTTAGATAATTAACAATCCCTTAACCTCCTTTATTGAGATTTTTTTTTTTCATTGTAAAAACAAAGATAAGCTTCACATCAAAACATGAATGGAAGGTTTTTGATTTTTGATACCTGAAATCTCCACCACTCTTACCACAAGTAGTAGATAAGTGGGGTATAAGGCTAGTTTCCCCACCTTGCACTTCACATGCAAACCATAAACCCATTCTCCTACTTTCCTCCAAAACAAATTAAAACCTTGGAGGTGAAAAAGTCCAAGTCATACCATAAAATAATATTTAAGAACAGGAACTCATTTGGACGATTTCCAAGATTAAAGTAGAATGAAAATGACTGTGGCTACTAAATCCGAACCCCAAAGCCCCACCAAAATTCAAGAGAGAAGGGAGTACAGACACACTCTATTAGCTGGCAAACTTTATACTATCATACTGAAATGACCCAGTTACAATCATTAAAATAAAAACAAATTCATCCAATGGTTTCATCTTGAGCATATTTTTCCAGGGCCCTTCGTTTCGGGGATATTTATTTTTCGGCTGAACAGATTGTTGGGAACAGCTGTCTGTGGGCAGAGGGAATATTGCAGAGGGAGTGACAACGATCCAGCCATTCATTTTGCCAAACTGGTTATGATCATCACTCAAATGTACCAGCACATTGAATTCTCGTATTTATAATCGTGTAATTCTTTGTTGTCTGTTGGGTTTAGCTTAATTTGGTAACTGTTATTGCTGTAGGTGAGGATTTGATGTAAATATGCATTGCTAACTCTTTTCCTTTTGGGGTTGAAAGTAGTATTGTGGGCTTTTGATTTTGTCTTTCTGATTGCTTAAAACAGGCCTGAATTGGCGGGTGGGTGTGCATATCTGCAACGTTTTTCATTAGGTTTATGCTTTTCGAAAGAGGATTTGGCCTAAAATAGGCTTGCGTTTGTAGTTTTGGTCTTGGGTGCATGCAACAGGGTTTTGAGGGATTTGGGTTCTGTGAATTGGAAAGCACAGCTGTTTTGTTTTGGCAACATTGTGTAAAGTAGAGTTTTTGTGTTGGAGTTGAAAATGATGAGAGGAGACAGAAGCGACAAGGTTAAGAAGATATTTCTCCAATTTGATGGTAATAAGGATGGCAGGCTTAACAGGGAGGAGATGGCATCCCTGGTGATTGCGGTGAATCCCAGGGTGAAATTCAGCGATGAGCAGATCGGTGCCATATTGGATGAGGTTTTCAGGACGTATGGGGAATTTATCGATGGGGAAAAGGGCCTTACCTTTGAGGGTCTGTTGAGGACGTATGATGATGGGGCAGGGGATGTGGACAGGGATTTTGATGCATTGGGGTTGAACCTAGACGCTCCAGAAGAGAGCATTGCAGACAGCACCAATGTCGTCACTAGTAATAACAGTGTTTCCAAGTCCGGAGGAGCTTTAGTCGGCACTTCTTCAACATCTATTGTGGATGAGAGGGCTGATGGTGTTTCTAGGAGGAAACAACAAGTTGTGGCAGCTTGGGCTACTTCCCCTAACCACGGTATAGTCTATGACGATACATGGAAGACTATCGAGGATTTGGAAATTCTCATAAAGAGACTCAAGGCCAAGTATGATAGCAGGATGAAGCAGAAGGAGGGTAAGAAGGGCAAGGGTGGTGATATTAGCAATACCATGGGTGGAGGAGACGGGTTTTCTGACCCCGGCTGGTCAAGGGAGTTGAGTTCAGAAAATGGGTGTAAGGATGCCGAAGGAGGAGGTAGGAGGGCTTGGGAAGAGTTGGGTCCTGATTACAATGCTTTTGTAAAGGATTTGCGTGAGCTGAGAAAAAAGGCAGATAATTCCAGAACCCAGGAGGAGGCTTTTGATGCTCATATGGCAATAGGGAGGACTCTGTTTGATCACCAGTTGTTTAAGGAAGGATTGGTAAGTTTCAAAAGGGCCACTGAGCTGAAACCTTCTGATGTTCGCCCCCATTTTAGGACAGGAAATACATTTTATGCATTAGGAAGGTACTCAGATGCAAAGGAGTCCTATATATTGGCTCTTGAAGCCGCAGAGGCCAGTGGTAGTCAATGGTCTTACTTGCTCCCGCAGATCCATGTGAATCTGGGCATTTCTTTAGAAAGCGAGGGAATGCTTTTGAGTGCTTGTGAGCATTACAGGGAGGCTGCAATTCTCTGTCCGACCCATTACAGGGCATTAAAGCATTTGGGAAGTGCACTATTTGGTGTAGGTGAGTATAGAGCTGCAGAGAAGGCTCTGGAAGAGGCTATATACTTGAGGACCGATTATGCAGATGCACATTGTGACCTTGGATCGGTGTTGCATGCTATGGGGGAAGATGAGAGAGCCATACAAGAGTTTCAGAAAGCCATAGATCTTAAGCCGGATCATATGGACGCTTTGTATAATTTGGGAGGGTTGTTTAGAGACGTGGGCAGGTATCAAAGAGCTGCAGAAATGTACAGCAAAGTGCTTGCTATCTGGCCTAATCACTGGCGTGCTCAGCTTAACAAAGCAGTATCATTGTTAGGAGCCGGAGAAACCGAGGAAGCTAAGAAAGCCTTGAAAGAGGCTTTCAAGATGACAAACAGAGTGGAATTATATGATGCTATTGCACATTTGAAGCACCTGCAGAAGAGGCCTAAAGGGTTAAATACTATAATCCAAAGAGCAGATCAGCGTGGAGGTTCTGATACACAAGCACAAATGGGATTGAGTGGGACAAGTTCTGAAGAAGGAGTATTAGTTGTGGAGACAAACAGGTTCAGAAGAGCAAATGAAAAAACCACTCCAAGGCAATACTTGGCATATGCTTTAGATATAAGAGCCTTCCAGAGGCTTACTAGATTGAACCGCTGTGATGTAAATCTTCTGAAAAAGGAATTAACTGAAACAAGGGTGACTGTCTCTCAATCTGGGACTGGTGTACCAGAGAAAAATATTCGCAAAGCAGAACTAGAAAAGATATTAAAAAGATTGCTCCACTTTCTTAAGCCAGAGACATTCCAAGGAGCCGTCAAAGCAGTGAATGAAAGAGTGTTAACAATATTGGATGGAAGTGGGTCTGGAAGAGTGGATTTAGGTTTGTTTTTTGCTCTACTTGCACCTATCTGTTCGGGTTCTCCAGATAAGAGAAAACGATATGCTTTTGATGCTCTGATGTGGCGTTCAGCAAAGGGCATTGGTGCACAGATTGGGAAGGCAGATGCATCGAATTATATTCGGTTGTTGAGGGCAGTATACCTTCCTTCACAAGGAGTTAGTGATATGATGGAACTTCATGGAGAGGATGACATGGCAAGCATTTCATTTCCAGAGTTCCTAGAGATGTTTGAAGATCCGGACTGGGGTTTTGGCATCATGAACACTCTAGTAAAGCTTGAGGCAGGGGACAGGGTGCGACATGGGCGATCATCTTGTGCAGTTTGCTCGTATCCAATAATTGGACCAAGATTCAAAGAGCTAACTTCTCGATTCAGCCTATGTTCTATTTGCTACAGTGAAGGGAAGGTGCCAGTGGCATGCAAGCAAGAAGAATATAATTTTAAAGAGTATGGAAGTGAAACAGAGGCCATGAAAGATAAGCTCAAGCTATTTGGTTGATAACTATAAATACACTTTCTTTCTCTTGCACAAAGCCGTGGAACTCAAATTGTGGATGCTAATGACAATTTTGAGGTAGCTGGTTCATATGAAACATGTTAGCTCCTTTTTCCTTCGTTTAGAGCAAAAGCTGCCAAAATCAGTTTGTGGTGTTCTTGGAGGCATTTTTATCACAATCAAATAGAGGTGTGGGCAGTTCTTCTGTTTTAGTGTGAAGAAGTGGGTTTATTGTAAGTATTCAATTCTTTGGTTATTGTCTAATGTGTAAATTCTTTGGTCAGTAGGTACTTGAAGTTGAAATAATGTCTTTATAGCTGGCATTGTTTTGTCCATTTAAGTGCTTTATGTAGGATTGAAATGCTTGTTACCTAACAAAATAGGAAGCCTGGCAGTTTGCTACTCTCCATTTTCTACAAAATTTCACATGCCTTTTATCTTCTCTCCTTCGTTTGCTTTGAGATTTGTCTTGCAAGTTATTTTGAATAGTTGTGCTTTTATTAACAGCATTGATGACTCTGAGTCACTACTGATTGCCATTATCAAGCAGACATTAAATGTATTACTAGTTTAAATTTCAAGACAGAATAAAGTCTCTCTTAATAGTATTTCAACTGTTTCTCATGGTCGTGATGTTAAGTTCAAACATTATGATTATTTTGCACTCAATAGTATTGTACTATAACACTAGAATTGAACTTCTCCACACTGGAAAGGACAAAAAAATAATATATGTGTAAGGATTTCTCACTGGCTTTTTGGCTTTTCAAGGAAAGATCACTCGACTAGTATTTAGTAGACTAAAGCTTTTAATTCCTATTTTATTAAGTTGGGTCATTTCTTATTAACATCTCTATATAATCATACATAGTTTCAGCTTCTCTTCTTAGCGGTAAAAGCTATCTTCATTGTTTATAATTTTAGTGGCTGGGAAGAATTATTTCATGAAGTAATTTTTATGTTACAAATTTACAATAACATTTTCTAGTATCTGTAAGAGGGTTTTTTGTTGCAATAGATTTTAACCCGATAGAAGAGTTGTACAGAATAATCATGTGCATGATTTTTTGCTCTGAAGTTCCTTGAGTTTTGTTTAAAGTCACATATTGCAACATCCATGAAGAAGGTTCTTTGTTGATAATTTAACCCATTCAAAGAGCTGTACAGGATAATCAATCTGCATTATTTTTGGTCCTGCAGTTCCTTGAATTATGATAAAATAGCATTTTATTTTTAGGTTGTATTTGTCATGCACTGTCAATATCTATTGTGCATTGTTGTGTGTCCACATTTTTTAAGAAGCACTAAACAAGAGTTGGTCCAATTTAGTCTGGCCTTTTGTTGATTTAGCTTTACTATTATATTCTGTTCTTTATGTGAATTGGTACTTTCTGTTGTAAATAGAACCTTTGATTGCTTGGATGCTCTATGGAGTGACATTTTCTGCACCTAAAAGCAATTCTTTCATAAAGAACTAGCTGCCTCTATTTTCTGTCGCCAGCCTTCAGAGAAATCAAGGCTGGAAGTTCCTTTGCGAGATCCATTTCTACGTAGATTCTAGCAAAAGTAAAACTAGCATAAGTAGTGCCTCCTTAGAGATGTAGCGAAACTTCCAAGCCTACTACCAAAATTGCAAGGGTAGGTATGGCAAATGAATCCATAGGAAGGCAGAGGACAAAAAAAATGTGTGGATCAAAGATTGTGTATAATTTCATACAGAGATAATTGCCTTGGAATGCCCATGTCCTTGTCTTCAACATATTATCTTTATCCCCGGGAGAATCACATTTGAGTATTAAAAAGCCCCTAGTGCATGGCTATATGTTGATAACTTCTTCGATTCCTTTTTTGCCAAAACTTTGATATTAAGCCATGTAAATCATACAACTTGGGCTATAATCTTGTAAATATACAAATTTGGGCATGATCTTTGAGATATTCTTCATGGCCCCTGATTTCTTCCTTCTACTGAAATTTACAGAATGTGGTCAAGAGGCAAGTGGCTGTAGGGCTGTTCAGAGATGTAGAGAATTTGGGTTGATCTTTCTGCTACCTTTGCCATAGGGAAGAGCCGTTTTTTATATTATCAGTGTAGTTGCTCCATGTGGAACGCCAATATTCTTAATAGCAGTCTCATTTCCTTGATTTGGGGCGCACAAAGATCCTAAGAAAATCTTCTGCCTGTGGCTCATTTTGCTTTCCTCTAGCCATGCATTTTCTTGTGAATTCTTCCATGCATAAAAAAGCTCCCTAAAGCTGCATTTACCTCCATTCCACTTTGCAAAGTCTTGATTGCTACTAGATTTAGGTGAAAATGGATTAAGGGTAGCAATCTAGGGTGCAACCAAGGTACCGGGAGGGCAAAAACCTTAAGCCATTTCAGTTCTTTGAAAATTGTATTTATATTTATTGTTGACAAAGTAAAATAAAAAAAAAATATTATTTTGAACTTTGAAGTGCTACTTTTGTAGTTCTTGCAGGAGGCAGGAATGGTAATGCTTAGCCAATCATCATATAGAAGTAAAAAATTTGAGCAACAATGCCATAGTTTATAATTAATTTTCTTATCTAATACTTTGGAAAATATCATTTATCTATATTTCTATATTTCTATTGGTTGTTGCTGAAAATGGTTGGGGATGGAATTGCAAAAATTCCAAACTATTATTCTCATGTTTTTGAGTAAAAGGATGTAAAAATCTTCTCTTGCGTAAGTGTGTAATAGCTCTAAAATGCTGATATTTTTAAGATCTAATTTTGGTTTATTGTGAATAGATTGAAGCAGTGGCTCTAGGGAAAATGGTTTTGATTTATCGGATTTTTTTAAAGTTTCTGCTTTTGTAGGGTATTCTAATATTTTTGCTGCAAACTCTGCACATTTTTTCTCATCAGCATTGTTTACAGTACGACAAAATTTGTGCAGAATCTTGACTAAGTCGCTTTTCTCATCAGTATTGTAATATTTTTGCTGCAAACTCTGCACATTTTTTCTCATCAGCATTGTTTTAGCACGACAAAATTTGTGCAGAATCTTGAGTAAGTTGTTTTTCATGGTTTCAGTGACTTTATTTTGGGAACCTATACGCAGCCAGATCACATTTTGTTGTATTTTATTTCATTCTAAAACAATTCTGTTGTTATCTCTTCAACAAATTCAATTCTATATGTGGCTTTATCTATGGCTGCTCTAGTATATGATATTAATTTAATACCTAGCGTTAGATCCCCATTTGATTTCTAGGATGTTTGAATTATAGTTTTCAGAGATTTAGTAAGATGGAGGAGCACATTATAGAAGCAGCTGAGAAAAAACAAGCCATGGAATGAGGCTTGCATCCAAACAGTCTAGAAGATAAAAGAAAGCTGCACAAATCTCAAGTCTACAACGCCTTCAAAAACCACAAAAGGGATATCATCTTGAGTTATGCACATCAATACTAAATAGTCTGCAGTCTTGCTCCGAAAAATAACTAAAACAAATTAAGGAACTTCGAGGATACTGGATTCATGCTTTCTCAAGAGCATAAACAAGATACATGATGTATGAGAAAGAAATCCTAGATATCAAAATAGGGATTCAAAAGCTCTTAATTTTCTTGTAGTCTGAGGAATCGTCAGTGTACACTGATAACATGATGTATGAGAAAGAAATCCTAGATATCAAAATAGGGATTCAAAAGCTCCCAAGCTCTCAATTTTCTTGTAATCTGAGAATCTTCAGTGTACACTGATAACAAGGCAAGTAATAGGCTCTTTAATAATAGCCAAGTTGTCGTCCAATGGAGAATGATTGGTAGTCTCTCTGCTTCCCCTAATATGACAGGGACATAGCCAAATGAGTGGTTTTATCTGTGACCTATCTGTGGAATTCGACCAGGGCATAATGTATCTAGTCAAAGCTTACCCCCTCTTTGTTTCGAAGTTTAGGTGGAGCCCGTCAGTCCTCTTATTATGCAGCTCACTCATGCTGTAGGCCTCCTTATAGCATATCACTGGTTTGGTATACCTTTGTCTGGGATCTGATGCAATTGAGGCCTTCATTCATTGAAAATGTGCCGCCCTTTGAGTTCACAATTTATCTAGAGGTCACTGTCTCATTCTGGGCTGCTGTGCCAATATGCTTAATAAAGTTACAATACAAACAAAAAGATTTATCTGCTCCAAGATTCTTTAAGTGCTTTTATTTCTTTTTTCAAAATAAAATACTGCTAACAGAGTGATTTCAAAATGAAGGAATAAAAATCATCCAAAATCTGAAAAACATTTTTACTTGTTTTAATGGTCAAGGAAAGGGCTGTTTATTCTGATATTGAAGACTTGGGGATTCTTTTGAGGCTTAGCATTATTAAAAAAATCAAGGTCATTAAAAGAAGAAAATCAGGGGGGATTTAATTCCATCAGATATCAGTTTTTCTAGGCTTAAAAGTACAAGCATGGTTGAGAAAGGAAGGATCCTAAAGAAGAGAGTTCAATGCAGGGTTTTTCTGTTCTGTTGAATTCATCTTGCCAGATGAAGACTCAAAATCAGGCTGGGATTTGCAGTTGTGCTATAGCCACAGGTGTGCTGAAATTTCTAAATTTCAGCTTTAATTATTTGCGAAGCTTGAAATTATGTTATGGAACTTTGAATTTGGCAGGAGAAATTATAAATTTTAGCTTAATTGCTTTCATTATGTAAGGGGATTTCCAAATTTGGTCTGTTGTGGAATGACCTGTAATGGGTTGGATTCCAGAAGATATCACCTGGCAGGGTATCTGTCCCTCCACCGATGAGGATGAATTGGTTTTTTAGGTGGTACCTCACAGTTGGTGAGTTTGACACAGTCAACATAGTCACATTACTTAATGAGAGTGAGTTGTCTGTTAGGCCACAGCAAATCAACTTGTCCTTATTAGGCATGCCATAAGAATCTTCAATCTCATTGATATGGTTGGATACAGTTTAAGAAATTGTATTTTCACAGTTCATGTGAGTGAATTAGAATGCTTTTGTTAAAAATTAAGTAGATTTTTTAGTACTTAAAATTTTAGGTAACATTTTATGATTAAGACGAGTTTTTTTTTACCCATCTTGATGATGGATAACAGACTGATATGAAACACTCATTAAAAAAAATCTCCACACAAATTTCTAGTAGAAGCGTATAGATTCATCTCTGCATAAAATTGCAATTATATGGAAACCTGTTCGCGAGAATAAAAGATTGATTTCTAGATCATTGAATGAATTGAAACGTCATGCGAAGAAGAAACATTGTTCTTTGAAATCACCCAGAGTGTTTCCACAATAAACTCACATGTGAGGACCCCTAAGATTCTATAGTTGGACAATTTGATGCATACAACAGCAAATATTTGGTGTTTGCAAAATTTGCACTACCAAAGGTTTGCCCTAGCCACATTCTTATGATCCTTACAAGTACACTATAAAATATTGTAGCAAAATTGTAGGAAGCCCAAACATTGGCCAAAGCCTGTTTTGTGTTTTTAGGTTAAACGGTTCGTTCTAGCCATTCAAAAAGCTGTTTCCAGATAATTGGAAAAAAAATTATAATTTAAAAAGTCGAGTTATTGATCTCAAGTCGTGAAGAACTAAATAAATTATTGAAATAAGAGGAAACTTGGTCAATTGTTAGGAAGTCTTGCATTGGCAGATTTTAAAGAAATTTTTGAAGTTAGAGAAAACTGGGTCAAATTGTTAGGAAGTGTTGCATTGGCATATTTTCTACTTTGTTTTGAATCCCTATTTGTTTTGGAACATTAATTTATTTTTTAAATTGTGGTCTGGTAGAACCCTCCACTAGACCAACACCATCTTGAAGCCATGATAAGCTTGGACGGGAACCAGAGGATGTGATAGTAGAAGGCATCTCCATTGAGGTGTTACCCACTTCAGCACCACGTAGTGAAGCTTCCTTACGTAGCAAAACCCCATTCGAAGTAGGCCCTCAACACACTCAACCTCCTCATTCATGAACACCTCTCTAGGATTCTTGATTGGAGGAATGGAGGCTTGGCAAAGAAAAACCTTTTTGCAGGCTGAACTCAAAACTACCTTTTGAAGATTCACTATGATCAGCAGACATACAAATAATAGTCACTTCCTTCAGCCTGCCTCTAGCTGAACTCAAAACTACCCTTTGAATACTCACTATGATCAGCAGACATACAAATAATAGTGACTTCCTTCAACCTGCCTCTAGTAGAAGCTCGTGCTCACTTAAGCCCCCAAAATCCACCCTTACTTCATCACCCTCGTCGTCTTCTCCATTGTTACCCCCTTTGACTCTTGTGCCAATTTTGCTTGTAGAGGAATCAAACCCCACAGACTTGCTCCTGCTCCTGCTCCCACTCCCACTCATTTCAAAATTATTTTGGATTGCATATTAATAATGTTAGTGATTTCATCAGTGTTGTGAATAGTCCTTTAAGTGAGAATAATTTTGTTCTTTGTTTTTATTGATTGATTTCTATCGTAACATGTTAGATTTATCCATTTTGTGTTGTGTGTTAGCTCGCTAGAGGATTAAATATTGGGATCAAAGAGGTTTCTTTGTGGTTGTATGTCTAATCGAACAATGTTAAACAAAAAAACGTAGAGATTATATGGTCTTAACATGTTCCTTTCTATTACCTTTGCTATTGGCTCAAATGCTCTCATGTGGTTGGCAAACAAGCTATAGGACATCCTTTACAACTATTACATAACAAAGTTCTTGTTGAGTGAAGGGTCTAGATAATGCACTAGTTCTTTGGTCATCAATGATTAGTGAGCATGATGCACGTGTCTTCAACAATAAAACCTTTTGGAGGATTTGTTGTTTTGAAAGAAAAACTAACAAATGTAACAGATAAGTGTTTGGACCAATTGAAATCCTATTTCTTTGTCAATGATTTTTCTTGTAATGAAAAGCTAATTTATACTCAACTTATTTTCCATGTCAAAATGGTATGAAAATCATACCATATTTAAAATAAGCAAGGAGAAAGTACAAGGTGATGAGTTAACATTTAGGTGTGATATACTTTGGTCAAAATATGGGCAATCTTTGTTGAAGTTTATCGAGGGACTCTCGTGAAAATTATGATGATTAGTACAAAAAGGGGCAACAATTGTGCTAGGGTTTTGAACAAGAAATGCATGACTATACCAATACATTTCATGACTTGTTTATAAAAGTTGGCATATGTCACAAGGTAATATGTAGAGCCCTTACAAGATATTGGGTATAACATTGGAGTGTGATGATGCTTTGATCGAAACATAGGTAGACTTTGTTGACGTTATCAATGATGAATACTCCCATATAGAAAATTATGGTGATTAATATATAAAGCCCATAAATTGTATAAATGTCAATTTTGCTTTTGTCACCCTGTAAGTAGAATTAATGTGCATTGTGTATAGTTCATATCATTGTTTGATTTCAATAACTAATGAAATGGGGTTTGTGCACATGATTCATATATTCTCTACCTTCTCATACCATGCAATTGGGAGTGTGAGTAGTCATGCTACTATTTTTCTAATTGCTTATATCTATCCTATTCCTTTCTATTGAATTCTTGCTCAACATACTTCTATGGTGAGTCTCTTAACATTGTCATTCGACAAGATAATAAAATATGTGTTGGCATCAATGAATACAAATATTAGAAATGAATTATTGTTCCAATTCTACGACCTCTCTTTTTTCACTAGTTTAGAACTTTTTAAATATGTAGCTTGGATATCAACACATGGTGCCATGTCCACTATGGTTGTTCTAATGGTGCCATGTCCACTGTGGTTCTCATCATG
Source organism: Thuja plicata (assembly GCA_018584345.1). NCBI lineage: Eukaryota > Viridiplantae > Streptophyta > Pinopsida > Cupressales > Cupressaceae > Thuja > Thuja plicata. The sequence goes on along the minus strand of MU227386.1, from coordinate 3,999,321 downwards.
TGGGCCTCCCCCTATTATGTATGATAGAATCTATTCTATAATATATAAAAAAAAGGTTTGCCCCATTTTCTTTTAACTCACTTTTACTTGAAATTTTCTTTTAACTCACTTTTACTTGAAATTGAATTTTATATCAACTAAATCATTCAAACTTAGTAACCAAGTTCAATTATTCCTAAACGTCCAATTGTGCTAAGAATCATAGCTCAAAAACTAATAGCTTGGCAAAAATATGAAGGCCTGAATTGGATTAACAGTTGATTACTTGACAAAACTTGACAACTTATGAAAATACTAAAATGCTTAAAAAATATATAATTTATTCGAAATAGAGTTGCACAATATATCAAATGGGTTTGTAAAATGTTGATCTATTTTCAATGGGATTTGAATAAAAAATAGAACAATATTGAATGTTGCATCATCATGTGATTATAATGTCATAAATATGATATGTATTGTAATCATTAAAATTTACATATTAATACAAGCTATAATAATATCCTATTCCTCATTTATATTCTTGTAGTGATAGTTTGGAGCCTACTTGTAGTTGGTTGTGCCCACTACTCCTGCTCAACATCTTCATCTCCTATGATGTACAGTCACCACTTTTTTTGCACCTTTTTTCCATCTTATTCCTCATTTATATTCTTGTAGTGATAGTTTGGAGCCTTCTTGTAGTTGGTTGTGCCCCCTACTCTTGCTCAACATCTTCATATCCTATGATGTACAATCACCATTTTTTGCACCTTTTTTTTTCTTTCTTCCTTCTCTTGCTTCAAGATCTATCTAATTCTTGTGAGTGTGTTGATAAAGAAATATAGTCTAGGAGCACATGAACAACTTTAGCATGCCATCATTATATTGTCAATTAGTGTGATTTCTATACAACATTTGATTAATACAGGACAAATGACAGAAAAAAAATATTGTTTGTCTCAATTCATCAACTTTGAGACATCTTTTGGAAACAAAGGTGTGTCATACAAATGTGGTTTGGACATTTGATTGGATGGCTAGTAAGGTGGGGAGGGTAAAAAATTGTGAGGCGAGGTCATTTCTCTTAAAGGCCTTAGATTTATACCCATACATGCCATGAAAATTAAGAAAAAATGATTTACTCTCTCAAGGTGTGACTTCTTTTGTAAGTCTTTCCACTCACGCATGCACACAGTTTGGTCAAAAGTGTTGATATTGGATGGTGTGATAGTTACACTGTGTTGTTTTTGATTAAGGTAAAAACAGGTTTTGAAAGGACCCCGAAACCTTTTACATAAAAGTACTAGAGATAAGCATCAACAACCCTAGAGATAAGCATCAACAACCCTTACACACATAGAAAGCTTGCTACGAACAAAAAGCAGGACCCCGACGAACCCCCATTAACCCAAAAAAGGAAAACAAAAAACTGCCAAAAAGAAACACAGTTTGCAGCACAACTTCCAACCCAGAATCCAACGCAGAAAAATAAAAACTACTTTATACTTTCATAGGCTTCCTCAGCCTTAGTTGCACTGTGTTGTTATTCTTCTTGTCATCAAGTTTTAAATTCTATTGAAGTGTTATAGTTGAATGCTTGTATTAGGGACGAGGTCCCCCTTTTGTGACCTCACTAGCTTCAAGTCAAAAGCATTTACCCCCCTTTTTAAGAAAGTTTGCTAGAAATTTAATAAGTGTATAGATAGTCATGGTAAAATTGGTGGACATACTTGACTTGTAAACAAGCTTTTCCATTATGAAAAAAATGTTTATTAATAAAATGTAGTTTTAAAGTTGGAGGATGTTTTAATATGTTGAATACTTTTTACCCATGGATAATGGGATGGTCATCTTCTGTTAACATTAATGTCATTATTCTTGTGCGCTATCCCTTGGGGAATAGAAGGTTAGTTCACGACATTTTTGGGTGGGTTAGCTCATATACTAATATGCCAAATGCCAACATGTAGAAAACTATTCTTCACATTACTTGTGACCTAGTATGTCTTAGCTCACGAACATTTGATTGGAGACAAGTTATGAATGTATCTACTTTCATCATCAACAACAAATACAAGTTGAGAAATATAATGGATGACAAACTCATTCTTCAAAATCTTTTACAACAAATGACTTCAAAAATAGATGATGTTTCTATTTAAAAAATTCTAATTGCTTCAAACAATATTGTGTATTTTGTTTACAGAGCAGTGCAAGTTATGCCAACAAATTATCAATGTAGATGGTTACATCTTTTTGCTACAATTTTTTTTTTCAATACTTAGCTTGAAAGCATGCAAAGGATAGTTTTCACAACTATGATTTAATGATTTTTTTTTATAACAAATATATGTATCAAAAAATTATTGCAATTGATAATTATCTTTTCAGTCCTTTGTCTGGCTAATCAATGGTATCTTCATATTTATGGTTCTTATTGCTTCTAGTTTCAACTTTCACCTTTCTTATCAAAATGTATGATATGACAAAGAATAACTGTATCTACATGCAACCACAAAAATGAAACCACCCATACTAGGCCCAATTGATTCCACCCTACAAGTACACATCTAATTTGTGGACCACCCCTATGTCGAATGAGTCATCAAGTTCATATTTAGTGAAGGCTTTCTTAAGGGGTAACTAGAGTATCCTACTACATGGTATCATGTGTTATGATCCTAATATGATATATTCCTACATATATAGTACACATCACTAAGTATAATAAGAATAAACACTCTCGACATGCTTAACCCTAACATAAATATTAGTTAATACACTAATCCCTCTTTACTAAGATGAAGGGGTATGTCCGTACATAGTTAAGCCTATAAATAAAGATGAGAATTCTCCATATGATTATAATATCAAACATTGAATTCATTTCTTATAATCTGATTATTGGAGGTCAACCTCTTGAAGTGGTCCGCTCTATTTCAATTTTCTACAAATATTTTCAAGAAATATCATAACAAATGGCATTAGAGACACAGTTTGGGCAAACATTTTTGTTGCCATAACTTCTAAACCAGTATGAATTTGGATACGATTTTTATGAGATTTGAGGTATGTACTAGACAAGTGCTTAGGAAAAAATCAAACTTTGAAAGTATATTTTTTGAAAGTTATTAAGATTTAATTATTTTTCATTAATTGTTTCCATAGATCACAAAAAAAAAACATTTTAAAAAGCTTATCATAAAATAGTTAGGGCTAGTGCTTTGCAATTTACTACTAGAAATAAAGTAGATGCTCTAATCTAATGGTCAAAGTTTGGTCCAAATTTAAACATTAAATTCTCTCATCCAAATACATTCCTACCCTTATAGATCTTAAAGACATTATCAAATCCATGCATCTTTAGGACTAGAGAACCTTTCTATTATCCATAACAAATCTAAGGACCCATTTTACTTTCAACCACCTAAAATTAAGTAAATATTTCCACAAGGGCACAAAACAATGATACATTTCACTAAAGATAAAATATTTGGCCCGTTTATAAAATTCTTAAGGGAGTGTTTTTGATATTTTTAAGAGGTATCAAAAGAAAGCTGAAAAAAAAACACTAAGATGGGTATAACCCTAATAAACCAAATCAAGAGATAGGAGAACCTTTTCAAGGACAACAATTATACTTACCAAGAATAAAAATCATAAATTTGATGGTAGAAATGTAATTTCGTAGATAAACCTCATGAAAAATCAATTTAGACTTCACAATATAGAAAAGAACACCATGGTTGACATAACTTTACTATATTTAGAATTAGGACCTTACCAATGGTTTCTATGGAAGATGAGTGACAAACAAGGACAAACATATAGTTGGCAAGAATTTAGTAAGAAATTAGAAACCTTCTATGAACAACAATGTATTGAAGCTAAGTTACCCAACTAAAAAAATTAAAACAATAAAATATTTTACCTAAATATAATGAGCGTTTCATATTCGAGCTCTCGAGGTGACACCTTACCAAAGGCTACATTTGTACATCAATGAACTTAAATATCAAATTCAACGTGATGTTCATTTGTTGGAACCTTGTACAATTAGGAGAGCAATGGAAAAAGCATTGCATAGTGAGAAAAAAACACCACTAAAGGTGAAACCATGAGAGTAACTAACAATAATGTGACTTGTCCTAGTAGGAAAGACATGGAAAAATTCTTTAACTTGAGAGAAATTAGTAAGCTCTCCTCAAGAATATATAGAGAAAAGAGAAGAATGCATATGTTGGAATTGTGATAACAAAGGGCTGAGTCCTAAGTGTTTGAGTAGTTAGAAAAAAAAAGGGTTGAAGAAGAGGGAGAAATACTTGTGAAAGAACAAAATATAAAACTTAAGAATGATGATTCTAAGGAAAAAGAAAGTAGTACTATTTGCTACATGCATTGAATGTGTAAAGCTTTGGTTGAAGGGCCAAGGAAAAACTAGACAAATTTTTTTTTGAAATGTCAACAACACTAGAGGTAGGACAACATGTTGTAGTTGCACTACAATGCACATACATATGGAACATTATGACACAAAGGCAATGAAAATAAGAATAAACTCACCATTGCATACACAACGTGGTATCAATAGGAGATTGAACAATCACGAAACAAAACCGCCATGACAAACCTATGAGAGAAATAATGCCATCTAAAAGATGATCAAGTACAAACTCATGATCATATTCTCTTGTGACACCACACAATGAAGGGATGAGGGAATAATCAACCTCTAATTTACACCAAGGCACACATTAAAACACTTAGTCATATGTAGAGACCAACACAAGTGATGGTTGTCTACGAGCCAACACAACAAAACTAGACAAAGACACTGCTATTTTATGGTACAAGGAGTAGGACGAAGACATTGTCACCTTCAGAGCACTTAAAGAGATCAAATATGATCCTCAACACAAATGCCAACCTATACAAGAGGTTTCCAAATCAAGAAGTCATACTCCCTCTTGACCCTATCAGGATTTGGTGGTTAGGGATTCGATACTCACCTTACCCCACCCGTGAAATTGAGTGAACCACAAAAGTGGAAGGTGTGAGGGTTGAGGGTCAATCCTCTTAGAGTACCAGAAAGAATAATTGAGGGTAGGTTATCAAGCTTATCACTTATCCTTTACTGAGATGAAGGAAAAATGACATAAGTTTGAAGATAAAGGAAAAAGGACATAAGCTTGAAGATAAAGTAAAGAGGATGTAAGTTCAAGGTGTTGATCTCCAAGTTTTGTTGTCTATTAGTGTCACACACGTAGTCATAATCAAGGTAGGTTGGCTGGTCATCACTGCGACCGAGCTGTCCCACTAAGGCCAAGCAATGTAATGACTTGTGTAATATTATGTATTGACCGAGTAGTAGTGACTGCCGAGCAAGTCGGTGGTCGCAGAGTACTCAGTAGTTACCGAGCATAATGATTGTCGAGTTGCATAGGAGAGTCAGTGCCGAGTGACAGTTTTGACCGAGCATCAGAGTTTACATACGCTGAGTGAAATAGTTTTGATATGTGTTTGGAATGGCACAAACACTTAGGTAAACCATTTTGGCCGACTTCTATGAATCATTTAATTGATTGTTGAAGATATTTAATGCATTAATTACGCGTTATTTTTGAGATCATTGATCCCTATGAAAGCAATGCAACCAATCAAAATTAGGGATGCTTAAGAGGCAAAATATGATGAATCTAGATCATTGATCTTGATCTGGATGTTTCATCTGTTGTCTATATATGGAATGCTTCAAACCCTGAATAGATGCATGAATGTGGATGCGAGTGTGAAGAGCAGAGATCGGGTGTGTATGCATGTTTTACATATCTGAAGCATAGACCAGACAAAGTGACTGAGTAGAGCAGTAAAGGACAGTAAAGAGATATATCAGATTGAGAGATCAGTTAAGAGTTGGAAAGAGGAGATCTGTTATCAGCATTTGAAGTGCAGACCGAAGGATCAAGTACTGTTACATTCTAGCAAGTGAATCAACGTAAATCTCTTAATAGAGTGGTCCTAACAGGCCTTTGTAAATATCTTAATGGAGTGCTTACTTAGTTGTAAGTTTAAATCATTTAACAAGGTAGATTGTATAAGTCTGTAAGCTCTTAACAGGGCAGACCCCTCACAGGCTAGATCATCAGAAGTGATCAAACTTTGTAGCCCTAACAGACACACTTTATTACTGCAGTAGTGAAGATTTATGGGTTTCATCCCCACCCCAATTTTACCTTTCAAGAGTTTCTAGGTTACCAAATCTTTGTGTTAGGTGTTCATTATGGATGTGATTAGATGTTAGATCTATTACATCATTTTAGTTAATGTTTATATTTACATGATTGAATCAGTTTGTTTTAGAAGTGTAAAAGTTTTATAGATCTAATTCACCCCCCTCTCAGTATACTACTTTCCCATATTAGACTTCCAACAATTGGTATCAGAGCATTGTTCTCTTAAAAGAAGTCTAACCAGTTGAGAGTTAAGATCTTGGAGATGGAGGTTTATAAGTTGGGAAAAGTCATTGAGAATTATAAGATTGATATCCAGCTGGCACTGCAGCAACTTGAGACAGCAAGAGAAGAATTGAGGAAATCCTTAAAAGCTAGGAAAGAATTAGGAACTCAACTGAATGACACTTCATACAAAGAAGACACTGAAGGTCTATTTGAAAATTGAGATTCCAGAGAAAGTAACGCAGCAATTGCAGATCTATTGGAGAAGAAAAACACACTAAAAGAATGAGTCAAAAGTCTAAAGATAGAATACGAAACTCAATCGACAACACTATGTGAGGTGATTGATCATAAGAAGAAAGCTGAGGAAGACAAGACAATGGAAGAAGAAGAAAAGAAACAAATGGCTACTAGACTTGATGAAAGGACAAGTGATGTGTAGAAGCTCACAAAAAATCAGTTGGACATGGTCAACCAACTTCTATTTGCAAATCAAGAGGTAAACATAAAATAAATTGAAATTACATATATGAGATCAAAGAACAATCAACTGAAAAATGAGTTGAGATTTGAAAGAGAACTCATTGTGAGGATAAACAAATCTAATGAAGCCTTGAGATACTTTGAGGAACTGATGAGGTCACTAAGAAGGAATAATGACACCTCTGGACTTGGCCATACCAAGCACTTGTCATCCTCTGAAGAAGGAGAATCATCAAAGAGTGGAGAATAGGGGAATGCAAAGCCAAAGAACAACAAACCTACATGTCATCATTGTGGGAAACCAGGTCACACAACAAACATTTTCCGAAGCAAGAATGGTAAGTCCAATCCTAAACCTAAATTCAATGGATATTGCTTTAACTGTAAGAAGCATGAACATCAGGCACATGAATGCAGGTCAAAGACTAGCAATACACCTACTTCACCTAGATTTCAAGGACATTGTTACAATTGCCAGAAGTTTGGTCATAAAACTCAAGATTGAAAATCCAATGCAAAATCCAAATGGACATCCAAGAAACAAGGCAATGCATCGAGGAAAGGTAACACAAATTCAACTGGGATTACAATACAAGGCATAGTTGTCATTATTGTGGTGAATATGGTCATATTGCAGAAAGTTATATAATGACACACTTCAAAGGTAAATCCGAGAGTTGGATGAATGGAAGTTTGGTCTGTTATAGTTGTCACAAGATTGGTGATACTAAGAGAGACTACAAGACCAGAGCCTCGACACCTACTATTGAGCAGATAAAGAATCAGATGAATCTAACATGGAGAAAGAAAGAAAGAGCAAGCAGTAGTGGACCTAGTGAAGCTGAGATCACCCAATCCAATGGATCAGGTGATCACACTACTTCCAATTAAGAAAAGAAGGTATGTAAGGAACTATTTTCTCAAATGCTATATTTTACACCAGTTCCTAACATAAGATGTATTAAATTCCATATCTGCATAAGTTAAGATGCATAAGGATAGATATGAGACAAGAACTGAGAAAAGAATTGATATGCATAATTGGTGTCGAGCACCAATATTAGTATGTGCCGAGCCCCCACAACGACTGAGCTGATATGTTGATCGAACGTCAACAGTGACCAAGTCACCATTCTAACCAAGTGATGGAATGAGTTAACCAAGCTATTTATTCAAAGACCGAGACAACTGTTATACACCTACTACTATATGAAACATTTAATGAAGACCTAATTTGATCATTTGAGGGTATATAATGGATTTCACTGTTCATTTTCATTTCACAAAGAAATTAGAGTTTATAGAGTGATTTGAAGAGAAATTTGAGCGAAAGATTGTAAAGATTCTACCTGTGTATCGTCGACAAGTATTGTGAAAGGTTTAAGACCCGTTGTTGCCGAGTTACCCATAGTTCATTTCACGAACCCTAATCCAAGAAATGGCTTCCTATACATTTGTTGGAGTGAAGAGACAAGATAAGGAACTGGAGAATGTTCAATTAGTCAGAAGTGACGCATGTGCACTGCCCAATTTTTGTGTTGTACCTGAGACTGCGGTGAAGGGAAATCTTTCGGGAGCCCTATCATCGATCCCGCCAAAAGTTCGTATGATCCATGATGTGAGAGCATGCTATATGTGAAAGATAAGTGAAGTTTGATATTTTGAAGTGAGGGAAGCCTATAAAAAACTATGTGAAAATGGAGCATTGAGGGCTAAGCGTCAACACATTTCTGACAAAGGGTTAGTTTGTGCCCTAGATTTCCTGCGCGACTGCAAAATTGAATGGATCAGGATAGTTATGAGAAGAGTACATGATATGAGTCTATGACTGGAGAATGGACCAATGAAGATTACTAAGGATAATATCCACCGATTCACTGGTTACCCTATTGTGCAAGGGAAAAGAACAATGCGTTGTCAGAGTAAAGATGTAATGCCCCGCCAGGGAACCCAGGAAGACTAACCTAAACATGCAACCAAGTTAACAGGATAATTTTTTAAAAATGTTTATAAACAATAATGTTAACAACGTAGAAGAAACACAATGAGACAATGAATCCACACAAATACAACTCAACAAAGGTTACAAATCTCGAGGGTTCCTTGACGTAGAATTACTTAAGCAAACTAATCTACGAAAAAAACTATAAAGAACTGACATAAGGATACATCAACTGAATTCAATAATATACATATCATATAAAAAGACCACATATAACTGAATCAACATCCACTGCACATGTCGCACGGTATGCAATAATACATAACAATACAATACATCCTCTACAAGGATGTTAACCAATAGACACATATGGTACAAAAATACAACTCGTGAAACTGAACAAGTCCCTGGAAGAATAAGAAGATAGAAGAAGAAGAACTGTAATAAGGATCATCCTAGCATGAAGACGAACGTCAGATCTCAATGGTAATAGGAATCACTACCACCCGACCGCGTGGAACCAAAGGTCTACTCCCACTGTGCTGAGGAGATAATAACATGCCCACTCACATGGGTATACAACAAGAAGGCAAACATCAAGGGTATACAACCATCATAAAGAAAAGCATATGAAGATCCTAGAAGCTCTCTAAATCACAATAAGGAGATCTACAGAATACCAGAGATAACCAACACACGTAGGATAACCTAAGTTGTATATAGGAAGCTGTCATCATGCACGTCTAACCCTTGAGTCTTGTCCTAGAAATCCCTCACTGGATCCTGACACTCAAGTGACCATACACGACATCAATGACCTCTCAAACTGACAAGGCCACTAACTATGCATGAACCTGCACCTCGCAAGGGGGCAATCATCATCTCATCCTCCATTTTAGCCTATAATAGTGATCAAGCATGGGTGAGACATTATCTTATTAGATTATACTAATGCATCCTAATAAGTTATTATGTTATCACTTGTTAAAAATTACTTACAATAAATGATTCTAGCAGCCACTTGTGAGCTTCGACACTTATTGCAAGCCACCTCATACTATACAACTAGGTAACCTACCCTAGGTTCACAAAAGAACATAAAGGTTCATCATCAACCTCATCACCGATTCTCGCTCATATAGGGATACACTCTCAGAGAATCATAAACAATATCAAAGAGAAGAACATAACTCTCAGAACTGGTTCTTGCCCATACAAGAACTATTGGCTCTCAATTAACCAAAATCACTTTAAATACTCTCACAGAATCACATAAGACTAGTTAAGATGAATTAGGTTGGGTAAAAAGATCGAGACCCAAAATTGATGACAACATGCACTAAAGTACACAAACACCAAAGAAACAGAAAACCCAAAACCTCTGGTTTTACATCCTAATAGCCATCTACTCCCAACAGACAACCAACACATAGCAATGTTGTAAAAGGGAAAGAAACACACAATCTTTTAAATCAGTCACTCAGAAGACACATCATCGCATAATGAGTACGATTCTAGAAATGCAATAAAATTTAGTGATAAACTCATTTATAGTTACACTGCAAATTAGTTTATCTGATAAAATTACTAATAACAAAATAATTCAATTTTCTAAAGAAAATGCACATAAAGCCTCTATAGATTAATTTATAACATTCACGTTATATAAATTAACCTATTTAATAATTACTAAAACCCAATATAATTACAAGTAAAAGTTATTGAAAACATCTATATAATTTAATTTAATTTAATTTTTTAAAAATATAATTTCTAAAAATAGAATACCACTCCATGCGAATTTAAAAAAAGAATTTCTTTTTTAAATAGAATTTCTCAAAATAGAATACCACTCCATGCGAATTCTAAAAAAAATATTTTTAAAAAAAAAAATAGAATTTCTAAAAATAGAATACCACTCCATGTGAATTCTAATTTTTTTTTTTTTGAAAATAGAATTTCTAAATAAACATAATTTCTAAATAAACATAATTTCTAAACAAACATAATTTCAAAAAATAGAATTCCATTGCATGCAAATTGGCACAAACAAGAAAAACATTCTAAATTTAATATTTAATTTCTTTTTGAAGAAGAGTTTTCTTTGAGCATGCAAATTGACATAAAGAAGAAAAATATTTTAAATGTAATAATATTTTTCAAATAAAATCTTTGCATGCAAATTGATGCAAACAAGAAAAGAATTATAAGTCTAATATTAATTTATTTTCAAGAAGGGTTTCTTTCTCAAGAATGCAATTTGACACAAACAAGAAAACATTCTAAATTTAATATTTAATTTCTTTTTGAAGAAGAGTTTTCTCTAAGCATGCAAATTGATATAAACAAGAAAAAAATTCTAAATTTAATAATATTTTTTAAATGAAATCTTTGCATGCAAATTGATGCAAACAAGAAAAGAATTATAAATCTAATATTAATTTATTTTCAAGAAGGGTTTCTTTCTCAAACATGCAATTTGACACAAACAAGAAAATATTCTAAATTTAATATTTAATTTATTTTTCAAGAAGAGTTTTCTTTCTTTTAAGCATCAAATTAACTCCTTTGACTTGTTTTCATGCAAATCTAATCCCAGTTTTGGCAAGAACATGGCAAAGGGGAGTTTTCTACATTTAAGGTACAACATTAACATATCCAAGGGTTTAAACCCTTTCTTGGACAATAATCATCAATTTTCCCTCAAAAGGATTTTTCCCCAAATTGAAACCCTAAAGACAATTTTGAACAAATTCATTTTCACATGAAAATTCTAATGCCCATTTTGCATCTAACACCCAAAAATGAAATCTTTATGCCCAGAAGCACCTATCTAATATGCAAACTTGAAGGAAAGCACAAAATTGAACCAATAATATATTTCTTCAATTTTAATCCATAAACCACACAATAATCAAACAAGGAAGATCACACAAAGGATCCTAGATTTTCGGATGCATAGAAGACGGGGATCTGAAAGCTAGAATTGACATGAACAAGATCCTACCTCAATAACTGACGAGAGGAACAAAATCCACAATTCCAAGCAAAAAAGAATTCTAAAAATGCTCCAAAATGCTCTCAAGCTGTCACAAATCCGTCATCACTTGATTTTCCTTTCTCCCCTGACTGAACAACCTCCAAAATGACTTTCAATCCAAGGATATAGAAAACCAAGGAATTAGGTTTTCAAAAAGTGAAAACCCTAAAGGGAATATAAATTACCTAATTAATAATTAAAATAAATTCTTTATTTTCAATTTTCACTTAAAGCATGGATAACTCAACTTTATAATATGAAAGCAAAGTGTTAAATTGAAAATGCATGTGAGAATATTTCAATTAAATAAATAATTTAATCATGCAACTTAAAGTAATATTCAATAAATCAACTTTGCACAATTAATTACAATTAATTGAATTTAATATTCACTAAATCTCAATTATTTAAATCAAGACATAATAATTAAATATAGGCATTTAATTAATACTTAATTATTAAATAGTCATATATTCAATATATCAATATTTTAACCTTCTTAAAGGTGCAATTATTAATATTAATATTTACCATAAATATTCATTAAATAAATCAAGCCAAAAGCATCATTAATCCATCTAAAACCCATCTAAACAGAAAACAACTAAAACAAAAAAACAACTTAAACAGAACCACAAATACACACAAATAGGTTCATGAATCCACGTCACTTGACAGATTCAACCACTAGGATAGTCAATATGATTCTTGTCCAGTTCTAGGACAAAATAAGGGTTTATGGTATGGATTTGGACCTGAATATTATCTCCCCTCTCTTACCATTGAGATATTGCGATAGGGCATGCTCACTCCTGCCAATTCAGGGAAGACGTAGCCCGATACCTGCAAACCTATCATCACAAAAATGAACATATGCATACATATAATATAACAAATAATAGTTGAGACTAGTTTATTGTGTGGATCTCGCCGAAGCAAGTAACTATGACTCTGTCTCATACCATACCAAACATAGCAAACCATAATGTAAAATATCACAATGATCCATGTGCATATAGATATAGGGTCAGTATTGTCAGAAAACCCTAATCAAAATGATTTCATAACATAAACATAACCAACATGAAATAATCACAAATCATATGCAAATAGACGATATAATACAACTAACAATGGATCAATATCATAATGAAAAGTAATGCATGAATATCCTTAAATCACCTGAAATAACCAATGCAAACATAAGAAGGCCTAAAAGAGATCATAAACTGATACAAACAAGCAAACTAAGGGGTAGGTATTACATCCTCCTCCCCTTAAACCAGGCTTACTCCTGGAAGCTGATAACAAAACAAGTAAAGAATCAAAAGGATTCACACCATAGTGCTACACCCCCTATTAATTAGGATCAAACAAGAAGATACACTCAATCATCAAAAGAATATACCAATCACAACTGACACTCTTTAATACTTCAAGAAAGAACTAATGCAAGTCAACTTAACTATCTTATTTTAAAAAATACATAACGAATCACAAATAATAATATAATTCAAATTTAAGCATAAACCAAAAATCGCCTTAATCATTTGTTCATCATCTAACATTTCTTAAATAAGTCTATCTTTAATGCTTTCAAGAATCATGAAATACATCCATACTAAAGCTTAATATAGAAGACACATGTCCATGTTCATATCGAATAGAAATTTGGATAGTTTATGCAACCTTACCTAATGCAACACTCACACAAACACATAAATTACATAATGCATTTCATTCCCACATACAATTACAGTGCAATATCTGCGATGTCCTCCCTTATACATACTATCAGGGGTCCACAAAGAACATGATAGAAACAATACTTATCATGAAACATGGTCAACAATACCAAACATTCATAATAGCCACCGTACCAGTCCAAGGAAAAAACCAAGTGGGAGAACTTCCAAAGCTCAACATTAAATAAAAAGGGGTACGTACCATTCCAACAATAAATCAAATGTGACTAATGCCACAAACTAGACAATGAAAAGAGATTTGGGTGACTAATCCAGTTATAAGAAAATTCAAAAGAAATTAATGTTGACCCATATACATCACAACCAGATATCAATCAACCAAAATAAATCATCAATAAAAGAACATTTCACATAACAAGGTGACTAGGAGTAGCCACACTAAAGGGAGTAGTCACTTCACGAAATCCAAGATCTTTCACGTTAGATGTGTTAGAGTATGCACACCATCACTCAAGACCGACAATATGTTATAATTCTAACATCATCTTTATGCAACTTCATGCAATTATGAATTCTACTATGTTACTACCATTAATATTTAATCAATCCTTTGAAAATGCTACAAATAGATTAGAAGTTACAAGAGTTCTATTATGGATGCAATGCACTATTTTATTCGAGGACTTAAGTCCTTTACCCAAATTGATCCATAACAATAAAGTACAATTCCAAATTTGTTAATGAACTCCTAATGAATGATATATACATCTAAATTATGCACAATGTATTAAACAAACAAAAATTTACTTTCAAATTTCATAATCAATCATATTCCATCAGAGCTGATTACAACACTCACACAATACAGTTCATATAACTTGAATAATGTCAATTCAATACAATATGAAAGTCTAGTCATACACGATCAATAACATCACACTCATAGGGAAAAGAAATAGGCTACTCAAGAGAAATCATAAGTCACTCAAAGAGAAATAAAACAAGCAATAAGGAGTTCTTCAAACTAGGAATCCATCACCATAGCATATCACATACAACATGCATCACCTATCATGCTATAATAGACGAGGCAGTCAAATGACCATCGCCAAGTCTTCATTCATACAAACCACACAAAGCTGAAAGAAGCAAGCCATCTGCTCACTAAAAACACTCCTATAGATGATTACAAACTTCATGAGCAACGAAGAGACTAGGGAACCTAGATTTTTAATCATAGATCCTAGCACAATTCAAGCCTCAATTGGTATCCACCTATACCACCAAACCAAACATCACTCCCAAGTCAAGTGGGAAGAACCACATACAAGAATAAGAGATCATGAACAATGACTCCAAAGACACAAGGAGACGAGTGTTAACATGCACTACTAACCAACTAATGGGCACACAAATTTCCTAGAGCTCCCAGTGTAGAAATGTGTGCTCTGATACCAAATGTAATGCCCCGCCAGGGAACCCAGGAGAACTAACCTAAACATGCAACCAAGTTAACAAGATATTTTTTTAAAAATGTTTATAAACAATAATGTTAACAACGCGGAAGCAACACAATGAGACAATGACATACACACAAATACAACTCAACAAATGTTACAAATCTCGAGGGTTCCTTGACGTAGAATTACTTAAGCAAACTAATCTACGAAAAAAACTATAAAGAACTGACATAAGGATACATCAACTTAATCCAATAATATACATCTCATATAAAAAGACCACATATACAACTGAATCAACATCCACTGCACATGTCACAGGGTATGCAATAATATACAACAATACAATACATCCTCTACAAGGATGTTAACCAATAGACACATATGGTACAAAAATACAACTCATGAAACTGAACAAGTCTCCGAAAGAATAAAAATATAGAAGAAGAAGAATTGCAATAAGGATCATCCAAGCATGAAGATGAACATCAGAACTCAATGGTAATAAGAATCACTACCACCTGACTGCATGGAACCAAAGGTCCACTCCCACCGCGCTGAGGAGATAATACCAGGCCCACTCACACGGGTATACAACAAGAAGGTAAACATCAAGGGTATACAACCATCATAAAGAAAAGCATAGGAATATCCTAGAAGCTCTCTAAATCACAATAAGGATATCTACAGAATACTAGAGGTAACTGACACACGTAGGATAACCTAAGCTGTATATAGGAAGGTGTCATCATGTATGTCTAACCCTTGAGTCTTGTCCTAGAAATCACTCACTGGATCCCAACACTCAAGTGACCATACACGACATCAATGACCTCTCAAATTGACAAGGCCACTAACTATGCCCAAACCCGCACCTCGCAAGGGGGCAAGCATCATCTCATCCTCCATCTTATCCTATAATAGCGCTCAAGCATTGGTGAGACATTATCTTATTAGATTATACTAATGCATCATAATAAGTTATTATGTTATCACTTGTTAAAAATTACTTACAATAAATGATCCTAGCATCCACTTGTGAGCTCCGACACTTATTGCAAGTCATCTCATACTATACAACTAGGTAACCTACCCTAGGTTCAAAAAAGAAAATCATAAAGGTTCATCATCAACCTCATCACCGATTTCTTCTCATATAGAGACACACCCTCAGAGAATCATAAACAATATCAAAGAGAAAAACATAACTCTCAGAACTAGTTCTTTCCCATACAAGAACTATTGGCTCTCAATTAACCAAAATACTTAAAATACTCTCACAGAATCACATAAGACTAGTTGAGATGAATCAAGTTGGGTAAAAAGATCGAGACCCAAAAT
This sequence comes from Thuja plicata, assembly GCA_018584345.1. Lineage (NCBI taxonomy): Eukaryota > Viridiplantae > Streptophyta > Pinopsida > Cupressales > Cupressaceae > Thuja > Thuja plicata. The sequence goes on along the minus strand of MU227386.1, from coordinate 3,982,912 downwards.
CGATGACAACATGCACTGAAGTACACAAATACCAAAGAAACAGAAAACCCAAAACCTCTGGTTTTACATCCTAATAGCTATCTACTCCCAACAGACAACCAACACATAGCAGTAACATAAAAGGGAAAGAAACACACAATCTTTTAAATTAGTCACTCAAAAGACACATCATCGCATAATGAGTACGATTCTAGAAATGCAATAAAATTCAGTGATAAAATCATTTATAGTTACACTATGCAAATTAGTTTATCTGATAAAATTACTAATAACAATATAATTCAATTTTTCAAAGAAAATGCACATAAAGCCTCTATAGATTAATTTATAACATTCACGTTATATAAATTAACTTGTTTAATAATTACTAAAACCCAAATATAATTACAAGTAAAAGTTACTGAAAACATCTATATAATATAATATAATTTAATTTAATTTTTTTAAATTGCAGAGGAAGTTGATAACAAGGCTCCGGTATTTGGGAAGTATGAGGAAGAAAAATCTAATATAACCATGGGATTGAAGGTTGCAACCATGGAGAGGAAGAGAAATAAAATAGTGCAAAACTTGAGAAGATGTTTGGAGAAAAAGAACAAGATGATGCACCAATACATATCACACAAGGTCAAGGTGAGGATTAATCTAGCAATTTAGAAGAGTGAAGATGAATATGTGGAAGTGGATAAGAAGGGTAAGAAAGTGATGGTTGTCGAGTCAACTAAGAAGAGGAGTTCAATGCGGAAACCTAATCCTCTTGTCACATCTAGACCAAGAACCATGGCATCAACAACTACAATAACAACCGAACCACCAAATAAAATCTTACTAAAGAAAGGTGAAGGGGAGAGCTCAAGGAAAAGGAAACCAATACAAAATGAAGCTGAGCCAAGAAAACCTAAGAGGAAGATGAGAAGGACATACATATTTGGAAAAGATGATGAAGATGAAGAGATGACAGAAACATAAGACATCTGCAATTTAAAAGTTGCTACACACAAACATCCTACAAATGTTGATGAGATTTGTCACAACATCAGGAGTTCAACAAGTTTGTCAAGATTTAAATTCATTAAGTTTGAACAGTTGAGTACCGAGGACAAGGAAAAGATAGAAGAGGCCATGATGGATATGCTAGTGTCATACAAGATGACACCGTTAGAGATTCAGAATCTAGTCCCTGATGAATTATTCAAGAAGATAGATGAGAGATGACTGTTTTCTCTTAAGACTAAAAGGAAGATTAGAGAAGGATCATTAGCCCAAATTATGCCTAAACTGACATAGAAACAATGAGAAAAATTCATGGAGTAACATAGGAATAGATTCATTCCTAAATTTAGAGTATATTCTATACTGAGGAAAGATGTTGAAGGAATTTTACAACAGTGCCAAAGAATATGCAAGATAATTTTTGGACTGTTAGTTGATAAGAGTACAAGAACATATGAAGGCACATCAGAACAAGTAGAGCTTGATAATAAAGAAGTTATTGATGAGCCAGATTATGTTGAGGATGAAATAAAGGAGAAGGTCGAGGATACAGAAACATATGATTTAGCAATTGATGAGTCAATCACAATTACTGGTGAGGATACAATCAACATTCAATGGAGCAGGGTGAAGATACAATCAACATTCCAGATTCCCCTACCGATGCAAAATTTGAAGTTATTGATGAATAAGATAAGAGCAAAGAATATCAAGCAGATAAGTCTACAACATATATCTCCGGGCCTCATAAAGAAGAAATAGAGGAGGATAAGACTATAGAGACCAAGGAGAAACACGAGCCTATAGAGAAAGAGGCTATTCAAGCATTGATAAAGCTACCACTCACTGAGACTAAGATTTCTGACACACTTGAACAACATACAATTTTCACTCAAAAGGAGTTAGTCACAATCAGTGGTGACACCAGTACATTGCAGGCAAAGAAGAAGCCGAGTAGCAACACACCAGAGACTAAGAAGAAGAAGTCACATAAGAAAAAAGACAATTCTTTGAGCATCGAGGTAACACTTGATGAAGTTATAGTGATTCCAAAATGGGATATTGATAACTTATCTTATGAGCAAGTGCAAATTTTGCAGAGTTTACTGAAAAGGAAGAGAAAGGAGGAGAAAATGAAAAGAGAACATCAACATAAGTAGGTATTACATGACATCATAGATATATTTGTTGATGCATTTGAGATTCAGGGGGTAAATGAGAAAACACTTATTATAGATCAATTAGCTCATATTGTTCAAAAGGTGAACAATGATGATATCGATGCAAATGAGAAGCTCATGCAATGGTACGAGAGAAAGTTTGAGGCCAAAGTGCTTGAGAAAGTTGTAAAAGAACTTAATGTAAAACAAGTTTCACTTTCTGATTTAGTAAGTAATCTAGAGGAAGTTGTAGAAAATGTTCTTTCTTTGTATAAACAATTATGTGATGTCAAATTATTTACAAAGGAGAATAAACAACTTATTGAGAAGCTACAGTCAGATTGAAGTCAACAGGACATTCACTGAGCATGGATGCAAGTTCCAACTCTATTCACTTTAATAGGTTGACTCACACCCAAGGGAGATTAGCCGATCATATGGATAATGATGGTAGAATAAGGGCTAAGTTGATTTCCATTCAAACCATGTTGATACCTCATTTGGAGGTCATTCAGATAGAGTTGAAAGATGCAAAAAAATTAGCACAGAGGGAGCCACCTCTGAATATTGTAGAGATTTTGATTTATCTAGCTGCCGATTTAGAAATTAAGTTACAAGTTTTGGAATCTGTCAGAACTAGTTGGGATAATGTACTAGCGATGATCCTACAAATTTATAAACCATTTTTGGACAAGTATGGTCTGACCCCTACAACCCCAACAGACAAGAGTGAAAAAAACAAGGGGAAAATGTAATAAGACATAATTAAGGGGGAAATGTAACAGATGCAAACAAGAGAAATAATAAAATAATTTGAGCAGAGAAGGTATAGCATACTATTTTGTTATTTTTGGAGTTATGTACTTAAGATTATGTTGTATGTATAGTGAAGTCTTTATGAAGACCGAGTCATAATCTTAGGGGGAGTTTTTTTTTATATACTTGAGTACTATTTTTGTTAAGGGACTGAAGAGTCGTGACAAAGTGTTTTTGCCACTAATGTTAAAGGGGGAGATTGTTGACCTCCAATTTTTGTTGTTTATTAGTGTCACACACTTAGTCATAATCAAGGTAGGTTGGTTGGTCATCACTGCGACCAACCCATCCCACTAAGGCCGAGCAATATAATGACTTGTATAATATTATATACTGACCGAGCAGTAGTCACTGCCGAGCAAGCTAGTGTTCACCAAGTACTCATTAGTTGCCGAGAAGAGTGATTTTTGAGTTGCATAGAAGAGTTAGTTCTAAGTGACAGTTTTGACCGAGCATCAAAGTTTACATATGTCGAGTGAAATAGTTTTGATATATGTGTTTGGAATGACACGCACACTTAGGTAAACTATTTTTTTTGAATTCTATGAATCATTTAATGATTGTTGAAGATATTTAATGCATTAATTATGCATTATTTCTGAGATCATTGATCCCTATGCAAGAAATGCAACCAAACAAAATTAGGGATGCTTAAGCAAAAAAATGTGATGAATCTAGATCATTGATCTTGATCTAGATGTTTCATCAGTTGTCTATATATGGAATTATTCAAACCCTAAATAGATGCATGAATGTGGATGCGGGTGTGAAGAGAAGAGATCGGGTGTGTATGCATGTTTTGCATATCTAAAGCACAGACCAGACAAAGTGACCAAGTAGAGTAGTGAAGGACAGTAAAGAGATATATTAGATTGAGAGACCAATTAAGAGTTGGAAAGAGGAGATCCGTTATCAGCATTTGAAGTGAATATTGAAGGATCAAGTACTAATACATTCTAGCAAGTGAATAAGGGCTAATCTCTTAATAGAGTGGTCCTAATAGGAAATACTTTAACAAGGTAGATTGTATAAGTCTGTAAGCTCTTAACAGGAAAGATCCCTCACAGGGTAGATAATAAGAAGTGATCAAACTTTGTAGCCCTAACAAGAACACTTTATTACTGTAGTAGTGAATATTTGTGGGTTTCATCCCCACCCAAGTTTTACCTTTCAAGGGTTTCTAGGTTACCAAATATTTGTGTTATGTGTTCATTATGGATGTGATTAGATGTTAGATCTATTAAAACATTTCAGTTAATGTTTATATTTACATGATTAAATCAATTTGTTTTAGAAGTATAAAAGTTTTATAGATATGATTCACCCCCCTTTTAGTTTACTGCTTTCCCATATTAAACTTCCAACAAAAGGAATACTGCACAAGATCATGGTTCAAAGATTGGGGCTCTAGATTATCTCAAACTCAAAAGAGAGAAATCTCGAAGTCCAATGTTCAAAAAAATTGGATCTACATTTTGGGGAGGTTTTCGCATTACAATTACTGAACACAAAAAAAATTGGCATGTAAAAAGTGTGAAGTTTGAAGTCCAACAACCTGAAAACACTGAAGTTCAAAGAGTGTTGATCAAGGATCAGGGTAGGGTTAGGGTTTTTGTTTACTCATATTTCTAATGGGTTGAAATCAAAACTATGAAAGCCTAATTACCAATGTTTGAAAAGGAAAAGTTGCATTTTGGTGGTCGCAGATCAAGGATGCACCTTTCCACTTAGCATAAGTTAACTTAATTGAAATCTAGGAAAATTTATAATGCCTGATACATGACACACTTAGAGAAATTTGACAAAGAAGAAGAGGCTTTTAGGGTTAAAGGGTCAAGGTTTTACCTTACCTCTTTCAAAACCTTAACGAAACCCAGAAGGCAAAAACATGTTCCTTGAAGCCTGAAATACTTGATTTTTCCTACAATTTTTACTATGGTTATAGGGTTCAGGGAAGATTTTCTTCTACAATAGATATGTTCATTTTAAATTCAATATAAATTCCTAGACTCATTTTATATCCAAATTTAAAAGCATCTAAGTTCATTTTACCATTTGCATCATCAAGCATAAAAGAAACTTGATCAAATCATTATACAATCATGCTAAGCTCAAAGTTTGTTTTACCATTTTCACCATCAAGTATAAAATAAACTTGATCAAATCATTATACAATCATGCTTAGCTCAAACACTGAGTCATGTAATCTTATTCATATCACTAGCATAGTCTATCTCAATAAAGAGGGCCAAAGGATGATTATTAAAAATTACATTACATGAGGACTTAATGTCCTTTCAGTATACAATTTACATTGAAATAAGGGAGAAAAACATAACTACATTATTACCAATTAGTGAAAACATATGTAGTCTTTATCTATGATTCTCCATCCCCAACACTAGTTTCCTTTCCATCCAACCTCGTGGGATCAAAATATCTACTCTTACTGTGCTAAGAGATGGTCACACTAGTCACAAGTACACTCACACCAAACACATAACGAGAGGGGTTCAACACACCACACACAAAGTATACACAATCATACTCATTATCTAAAGAGAAATAATAATAGCATCAAGAGGCGAGTATAATTCCTCATTGGCATGAACCCAATGACCCAAATACAAACACTCACATTAGACACATTCACTAATGGAGGAAAACAATGCACCCTCATTGGGCATGATCACTATGTTAATGATTTAGAATAACTGAGAGGGGGGGGGGGGGGGNAATAACTGAGAGGGGGGGGGGGGGTGAATCAGTTATCCAAGGTCCAAATGTACCAATTGAACTTTTAAACACTTCAACCAACTCAGATCCACTTAGTAATCCACTCAGTCTCTATATCATATAATCAATAATATAAATTTGCAGTTTAATAACCTACTGTAATCAACTTGCAAAATATAAACTCTTAATAGTAAAACACATCAAATAACATTCACACAAGTATGACACCATGATTTAATGTGGAAACCCAATATGGGATAAACCACCAGTAACATGCTACCAATTTTTCACTCTTCTGAAGTGAGCTCTGTGAAAAGCCAACCTGATTAAAGGTTACAATACACACTGTTAAATGTGACCCGGTTAAAGGATTTAATCACCCTATTAAAAGTGAGCCTTGTTAGAGGGCTTAGACCATTCCATTAGAATGTCACCTTGATTAAGGATTTAACAATATGACTGTTAGGTCAACCTTGTTTAAAAGGATTTGGCAACGGATACAATGGTTAGAAAGTAACAAAAAATTGTGATTAGAAACATACAACTCACTTTTCAAATATAGATCCAATTATAGCTCAAATTCTAATTCACTGACTGGCCTTCATTGTCATCTCTATCACTCAAATCTTCTTGGAAATCCTTCAAGTAATCACCACTGTGTAGTCCTATACTGCTTTGTTCAACCTTCTCTTCCTTCTGCTTAGATTTTTCCAATCAACTGAATTAACCTCTTACCACACACACACATAACCTATAATTAGGTTAATCTTATACCTCTCTGATCAGGTATCTCAATCTATTTCCGCTTAATCATCATCGTAGATCTTAGGGTTTGGTCAGATCCAATGAATCCTTCCAACATTTCATTTCCATCTACATTATATAATACATCCTAAAAATCCTTCTTGAATCCATACATAAAATGGTTAAACATATATTAAATGCTCATTTAATTCTCCACAGTAATCATCCTTATCTTAAATATGCTTCACATATCCCAAGAAAATTAACCATGTCATCTGGGATCTCAAATCTCTCTCAAACTGTCAAAATAATGACACTATATCAATATTGTGTTCTTCTTCTCCGTCATCACTGGATAACTCAGTAATTCTCTGACACTTGGAAAATACTGATGCTTGGTCGACACTAAATTTTCTTGGCACATACTGGCACTCCGTTGACACTTGTATCACTCAACGTGCAAACTTAAGTTTCTTAATCTTCTGCTTTGTTACTCAGTCAAGACTAATATTGTAGTCATCCAAACTTCACTTAGACTTAAGATAAACAATATATTACCTTGTCAAGGTGCGATCTCATCAAGTACCCATTGTAGTTTTACATAATTCAACCATTTCACCAGGTCTTCTTGCTATCTCTCATTTTCAAATCTTCTTCATCAATCAATTGATATGGCACTTTACAAGATAGAAACTATCTTACCAGTTAAGGTTTGACATCAATGACAATATAACAATTATTTCAATTGTAGTTTCCAACAATTTCCATCTTTGGCATTGATGGAAAACACATACAAACAAACAACATATGCAAGGTTCCCAAAAAATCCAAAAAGTATGTTCTGTAAACAGATTTTCATTAATGTCCTTAGCTTCATTATGATTCTCTCCAATACAAATATTTTCTCCCTCTTGGATAAATTTCGCTCTGTGTAATCTCTTTCTCTAAACATCTCCCTTCATAGTATATCTCCCTCAATGGTTTCATGACTTATTCTCCCTCTATGATATCTCCCTCTTTGACAATAATGCCAAAGACATACATCTTCATTATGTAGATATATATGTGTTAGGTTTCTGAATTCTTTGCTCCCTCTATCATCTTTCTTATGAATGATCAACATCTTTTGCTTAACACTTCACAACTTTAGGTGACTCCTAAAGTGTGACCACCTTTTGCATCAATCTGTCAAATATTCTATGTAATACATTTGATGCAACCACTCCATACAATCTCAGTTAGCCTCAGATAGGGAAATCACCCCTAATTTTCCTCTTAGATACTCATGAGCATCCTTAGGTAAAGCCTTAGTAAATATATTTTCCAACTGTTCCTTTGTATTAATATATTCAAGTCTTACTTCTTTGTCTTGTACCAACTCTCTCAAGTAATGATATTTGATAGCAATATGCTTGGTATTTGTATGCATCACATGGTTCTTTGAAATATTTATAGCACTACTGTTATCACAAAAAATAAAAACTAGGTTTGTGATCTCCTCCTTCATACCTTTCAATAATTGCTTGATCCACACTATGTTTGAACAATTTACTACTGTTGCAACATATTTAGCCTATGCTGTAGATGGATAAATATAGTTCCATTTCTTGCTTGTCCAAGAGACTAATCTCTTTCCTGAAAAGAATGCACCACCACTTGTTCTCTTTTTGTCATCAACATTACCTGCCCAATCCGCATCTGTGTAAACTTTTAGTTCAAACTTCTCATTCTTCTTGTAATATAATCCATAGTCCTCCATTCCCTTAAAATATCTCAGAATCCTTTTCATTGCCATTAAGTGACTATCTTTAGGATTTGCAGAAAATCTTGCAACAATCCAAATTGCTAATGCAATATCTGGTCTACTGTGGACAACATATTGTAGTTTTCCAATCATTGATCTATACAATGTTTGATTCACTTCAACTGTTTCATCAGTCTTTGATAGTTTCTGTCCAATAGCCATAGGAGTACTTACATGTCTGGAGTCTTCCATGCCAAAAAATTTCAGTATCTCCTTGATATACTTAGATTGTGTAATGTAGATACCTCTCTTCATCTGATATACTTGCAAACCAACAAAGAATTTGATCTCTCCAAACATAGACATCTCAAATTCATTTTGCATCTATTTTGCAAATAATTGGCATAAAACATCTTGTCCTCCAAATATGATATCATCAATGAATATTTTAGCTAACAATATCCCTTTACCTTTCTTAGACTTTAAGTACAGATTACTGTTGTCATTTATCCTTGTAAATCCAATCTTGACTTAGTAATTATGCAATCTTTCATACCATGCTCTAGGGGCTTGCTTCAATCCATACAACACTTTATGTAGCTTGCAAACCATATTCTTCTTGCTTGAATCAACAAATCCTTCAACCCGTTCAATGTATACCTCTTCTTCTAGTATTCCATTCAGAAATGCTGATTTGACATCCATTTGATATACTTTGAATCCTTTGTAAGATGCATAAGCCGGTAGAGTTCTAACTCCTTCCAATCTAGAAAATGGGGCAAACATCTCACCATAGTCAATGCCTTCTTCTTGTGCATAACCTTTTCATACCAGTTTGGCCTTATTTCTTATTACTACTCATGTTCATTCAACTTATTTCTAAATACCCACTTTCTTCCAATAACATTCTTGTCCTTTGGTCTAGGTACTAGTGTCTAGGTTTTGTTCTTCTTGATTTGTTCAATCTCTTCATTCATGGCATGTATCCAATCTTCATTCCCCAAAGCATATTCACCATTTTTGGCTCAAATTCACACAATAAGCATGTCTGATCTTTTAATTTTCTTCTTGTCATGACTTCTGAATTTTTATCTCCAATAATTTGATCTGGTTTATGATGTCTTCTTACATAATTTTCTAGTGTTGGCTTTGGTCTCCTTTTCTCTTGCTGTTCATTCTCAGATTCATCATCAAAATTTATTTCAGGTTCATTTTGTGTCTCTGCTTCTTCCTCGGCAATCTCCTCCTGATGCTTGGAAATGTTTCTCTGTAACTCGTCATTTTCTTGCTATTTCTCAACAACAACATTCTATTGTTCGACAACTTCTTTTTCTGGTTCAGGCACACTGCTGGGCTCTCCTTCGTTCATGTAAACGAAAGATCTGTAATCTTCAGGTTCTTGCTTTCATTCCACTTCATTCTTTTTTGTATATTCATCAATTCTAACATTTGCAATTTCCAAAACTTTGTTAGTGTTAGAATTCAAACAATTATACGCTTTTCTCTTAGTAGAATAACCTAGGAATATGTCTTCATCACTCTTAGCATAAAGTTTTCCATTTCTATTGTCCTTTAGTCTATAACATTTTCTCCCAAAAAACTTAAAATATTTTACATTAGGTGCATAACCATACCATAACTCACAAGGTGTAATATCAGTACCTTTCTTGACTTGTACTCGGTTCAATGTATAGACTATTGTACTTACAACTTCTCTCCAATAATTTTGTGCGACATTCTTTTCTATCATCAGTGTTCTAGCACAATCCATTATTGATCTATTCCTTCTTTCGGCTATGCCATTTTGTGGGGGAGTCCTTGGAGCAGACATATGTCTTTTAATTCCTCTATCATTGTAGAATAAGTTCAAATAATTAGGTATAAACTCTCCTCCTCTGTTGGATCTCAAACATCTCAAGCTCTTATCTGTCTCTTTTTCAACTTTTTCCAAATACCACTTAAACAACTGAAAAGAATCTGATTTTTCTTTGAGAAACACTACAGTCATCATTCTAGAGTAATCATCAACACATAATATGAAATATTTATCACCTTGATATATTTTTTAACCAATAGGTCTGCAAAGGTCAGCGTGAACCAATTCTAGAACATCACCTGAAGTATAGGTTTTTCTCTTAAAACTAGACTTTGTCATTTTTCCCTACTGACATTGCTTACACATAACATTATTAGGTTTATTCAATCTTGGTAAACCTCTTACTCTTTTCATCTTACTAATGTTTACCAAATTTTCAAAGTTCACATGACATAACCTCTTATTCCATAAAATCACCTTGAATGGGTTCTTGACTTTGACCTGGCTTTCCCCATGTTCTGCCTCTCTTTCCACTTCTTTCCATCCAGTTTTTGGCATCCTGGACTGCAGATCTGAGGTCTTTGACCTCAGGGTCAGGGTCGACCTTTTGGGTCTATGTTGACCTAGACCCTGACCTAGGTCAAGGTCGACCTTGACCTTGACCTAGGGTTCAAATCTCAGGGTCCCACAGTTTCTGGATGTCAGTCTTTAGAAAAAGTCATTTCCTGCTTCTGGGTTGGCTATTTCGGGTTCTGAAGCGGTGATTCCTAAATTATATTTAACTTAGGTCCTCTTCTAGGGGCATGGGTCTAATTGGAATTTAATTCTCCTATGTTGGCCTCCTTAGAAGATTGTGCCCTAGTTTCATATAAAAGGAAGCCTTTCCCTCTCATTTTCTCTAAGCATTTTTTATAGCTATCAACTATTGAGCACTAATTCTCTCCAAGCGAAATCAAGCAAGCAAAAAGTTCAAGCATCCTTTTTTCTACATGTTTTCAAGCCTTCCAAGAATTCAAGTTCTCCATTGAAGATCAAGGATTCAAGCTTTCAAGCCTTTGAAGGGATTTGGTTCAAGCATTCTAGATTCATCATTCAAACCCTAGATCTAGCCATCATGATGGTGTGATCTTCCTTCAAGATCCTTTGTGCATCCTCAACACTCATTCATTCTCTTCAAGGTGGATTTCAAGCATACAATCATGGAGGTTTATGGTTTCTATTGAGTCCAAGATTTCATATTTACATACTTGCTACATTTGAATTATAATTACATATATATTCAATAGCATAGCTTCATTGTTAGATTCAATTCTACTACTTTCTAGCATTCTTATTTCAATTATTGATTTCAAGGTTAATTCCTAAATTGGGGTTTGACTAAGGCAAACCCCTCCCCCCAAACAAAAAAATGTCTTTCTCTTGTAGGTACAGGTTTAGGATTGAAGATTTGAACTCATATTTGGATACCCTTTTCAGCGAACTATCGAGATCCACAAATAGATTTTCTGTCAGACCTGTGCAGGTCAAGGTCGACATTATTGGGTCAGGGGTGACATTTTTGGGTCAAGGTCGATCTTTTTCTCAAGACGGTGTCAGATCAGAAAAATATTTCTGGGTTTTGTTTGTCTCTGCGTTTCATTTTCGGATCATACATCAAATTTTCTAGAAACAGAGTACAGACCTTAGAAAACAACATTCTTTGATATGTAATATTTCAAGGTTAGTGCATTCCTCCTATCCATTTCAATTCAAATGCTTAATCATTCTAAAGTTATCACACATTCACATTCATTCATGCCACATTTTAAGAGGGAAACCTAGGATCTCCTTCTTTATTCTTATTTCCAATAGATTGATTCATTTATGTATTGATCCTTTTTGGGTTGATCAATTTGGATCCTTCCTTTGTGCATTTGAGAATAAAGGGGAATATATTATTTATCCCTCCAATCTAAACATTAAATGTAAGGTGATAAGTGATTTGAGTATCAAAACACTCTTATTCTATAAACATCATTTTTCTCCTTCACATTTTGGTGAACCCGCGATAGACAACTCTTTCTTTTTGGTGTTAGATTTGCATTTAATATTAGATCTTGCATGCATATCAAAGTAGGTTTTCTTTTATTCTCTTGCATTTATATTTCAAAATTCATAAAAATCACAAAATTTCTTTAAAAATACAAAAACATATACATTTTTCATTGTGTTCAACATGTATGATTTTTGTTTTGAATTCTTTGATGAGGCTTTTGTTTCTAAAGAGGATAGATCCCCTAATGAGGTACATGGAAGTGAGGATGAAATTTGTTCTAATACGATCTACATTGATACTATTTCTATTTTATCCTCCTCTACAATCTCTTCAATTGACCTTTACCATAGAAGCGAGTTAAGGATAGATTTTACTTCTTCTCCTAATATATGTCTTTTCTATGAGCCTACTTTAGAATATAATTCTTCCCCCTTTAGGGATCAAGCTTTAGGAACTCCTACAATATGCTTTATTGATATGGATGATAATCCTCCTATTTGGGATGAACCTTTGGATTTGGATGTTGATTACTCTCTTCCTCATGAAGCCATTATGGATGATAATCCTCCTATTTGGGATGAACCTTTGGATTTGGATGTTGATTACTCTCTTCCTCATGAAGCCATTAGGGATGATTCTACTTTTTGGGATGAACCCTTGGATAAAGACATTAATTTATTCCCTTCTTATGAAGATTCTTTGATACAAGAGGGTGATTTATTAATGGATGAAATATTCATACATGATGATGACTCTTTTTCTAAAACACACTCTCCTTATGTAGACATTTTAGAGAAAGAAGAAAACATTATAGATTCTTTACCTCCATTTGGGATTTCTTCTAGTAATAAGACATTAGCGGGGAAGGATATGAATTCCCTTAATGCTCTCCCTCTTAGTGATGATCCTATGAAAAATCAAGCTCCTACCCCTTCTTCTCCTAGGATGTATTCCTTTATTTTTCCTTCTTGTGAATCTATCGAACATACTAATGATGACATAGTGACTACTGAAGTTCAATTGACTTGTTTTCATATGGCTTCTTGTTATGGTCATGGTT
>MU227386.1:3931909-3949416 GCA_018584345.1 Thuja plicata | reverse complement strand
CTTTAGCAACACTGTTAAGTGTGCACTCTGTTAAGAGATTTGGAAAGAACGGTTAAGTCCACCTTCTACAAAAGGATTTTAGATGTGATGCACTTGTTAGAATGCAACTACATAAGTTTTTGATCTGTTGATATATGCAATCTTCAATTACTGATAACAGATCCTATAAAGCTTCATACATATAAGTAATCATCCTTCCATGATTGAATAGTACCTTTGTTTTCTTGTCGGTAGCCTCTGTGTGTTCTTGATAACTGATATACTCTGTTTCTGATCTTTGCATGAATTCAACCTTCTACTCCTTAGATGCTCTTAATGGCTATCATTAATAAGAATTCATGTACTCACAATTGAGTATGAACATCTATTTATACAAATTTAGGTTCAATTCTTGATTCATGCATTGCAAGTTAACTCTAGATCCAAGGTTTACAACTTGACCTTGATCTTTAGTTAGATATGATTTAGATCTGTTAGGATGCTTTAAAGCATTTACATAAAGCTTGCATGACCATCTAATATGATTTAAAACAAAATAAAACTCTATAAATAGAATTACATTGCTTTAATCGTCGTGTGAAACTCAGATCCACAATTTGTGGGTTCTTTATCTGTCTGTCGGTTCTGATGGTCGATTTTCTTGATCGTCGGTGTTCCTTTCTTGAACTGGTTATCGGGTATGCCTTTTCTATTTCTTTCAGGTTAGTTTTGAAAACTGTGTCGCTGGTAATGCTTGTGGTCGCAGGTGATGCTTATGGTCGCCGGTGATGCTTGTCACTTTTATACTTAGCATTTTTCTCAAAATTCTTTGTTCTGTCGGGTATGCTTGCATTTCATTGGTACTGCTTATGGTTCACCGGTAATGCATGCTGTCTGCCGGTAATTCTTTCTGTCTATGTTTTTTAGTGAGTATACTAATGGCAAAATAATGTCATCAGTTGCCAATGTATCCCACATTTCTTTTGCAGTTTTGCAGTCTTTTATGTCTTCAAATTTAGGATAGCTTAGGGCTGACGCAATCTCCAACATTGCTTGGTTGTGTTCTTGTTTTTCTTTCATCTATTGAGCCATCATAGCAGTATGCATTGTTAAAATCATGTTCCAGATAGTATTTTGTAGCTCCATGCGGGGAAATTCTCCTTGTTCAGCCTTGATACCTCCTTTTTATACATCTTGATCTTTAGCTTCAAGTACCTTCAAAATTTTCTCTACAAGCACCACAATGCTCTGATACCAATTTTTAGAATGATTTAGAATAACTGAGAGGGAGGCGAATCAATTATCCAATCCAGATGTACCAATTGAAATTTTAAACACTTCAACCAACTTAGATCCACTCAGTAATCCACTCAGTCTTTATAGCATATAATCAATAACATAAACTTGCAGTTTACTGTCCTACTATAATCGACTTGCAGAATATAAAATCTTAATAGTACAACACATCAAATAACATTCACACAAGTATGACACCAAGATTTAACTTGGAAACCCAATATGGGAAAAACCACCAGTACATGCTACCAAATTTTCACTCTTCTAAAGTGAGATTTGTGAAAAGCCAACCCAGTTAAAGGTTACAATACACACTGTTAAATATGACCTGGTTAAAGGATTTAATAACCCTGTTAAAAGTGAGCCTTGTTAGAGGGTTTAGACCATTCCATTAGAATTTCACCTTGATTAAGGATTTAACAATATGACTGTTAGGTCAACCTTGTTTAAAAGGATTTTGCAACTGATACAATGGTTAGAAAGTAACAAAAAATTGTGATCTGAAACATATAACTCACTTTGAAAATACATATCCAATTATAGCTCAAATGCTAATTCACTGACTGGCCTTCATTTTCATCTCTATCACTCAGATATGCTTGGAAATCCTTCAAGCAATCACCACTGTGCAGTCCTATACTGCTCTGTTAAGCCTTCTCTTCCTTTTCCTTAGATTTTTCCAATCAATTGAATTAACCTCTTACCACACACACACATAACCTACAATTAGGTTAATATTATACCTCTCTAATCAGGTATCTTGATCTATTGCTACTTAATCATCACCATAGATCTTAGGGTTTGGTCAGATCCAACGAATCCTTCCAACATTTAGTTTCCATCTACATTGTAGAATACATCCTAAAACTCCTTCTTGAATCCATACATAAAACAGTTAAACATATATTAAATCCTCATTTAATTATCCACAACAATCATCCTTATTTTAAATATGCTTCACATATCCCAAGAAAATCAACTATGTCAGCTGGGATCTCAAATCTCTCTCAAACTGTCAAAATACTGACACTCGGTCAATACTGTGTTCTTCCGCTCGGTCATCACTAGATAAATCAGTAATTCTCTGACACTCAGAAAATACTAATGCTCGATTGACACTAAATTTTCTCAGCACATACTGCGCTCAGTCGACACTCACATCACTCAACACTCACATCACTCAACACAAACTTAAGTTTCTAATCTTCTACTTTGTTACTCGGTCAAGGCTAATCTCAAGTAGTCATCCAAACTTCACTTAGACTTAAGATAAACAATATATTACCTTGTCAAGGTGCGATCTCATCAAGTACCCATTGTAGTTTCACATAACTCAACCATTTCACCAAGTCTTCTTGTTATCTCTCCTTTTCTAATCTTCTTCATCAATCAATTGATATCACACTTTACAAGATAGCAACTGTCTTACCAGTTAAGGTTTGACATCAATGGAAATATAACAACTATTTTAATTATAGTTTCCAACACACTAATGACACAAATCCAGTCACTCACACACGCTATACACATGGCGAGAAGACATAAGCACAACCAAGTATAAAGAATACAAGGCCCCCAATCTCAAGAAATACACAACATCCATTCAAAAGGAATATATGACATTCAAGAATGCAAGAATGGATTCAACACCACTAGAAAAGGAACAATACATCTTTTAGGTGCTACTCGAAATACTAAAGGACTAGATGCTAGAGAGCTAGTTCGGGAGTGTCATCGTGGAGCACAAAGGATGGCTACCACATGGAGCCAAATATTCTCTCATATTGATGAGGATGCTCGATCATACAATTCTTTCACTCCTAAAGAGGACATGTCTTCACAAGTCATCCTTAACCTTTACAAGTGCTCAAGGCATGCAAGGGGTAACCATTATCTTGGTTAATTAATTACCCATTTTTTATTAGTTTTCACTTGATTATTCATCTCTCAGACATGATTACCTCACTTATGTCAGGGTCTTGTTAAGATCCACTCCCAAAACCCTCTCTAATACCTACACTTGAAGCTCATCACATTCACCATGAATGTGACATCAAACTAAACATTGTACAATTTTCTATTTTCACATCATACATTCATTTTCACAAAATTGATCTATTTTCACAAACTATGAAGTATATCTTTGTTTCCACATTATAATCTATCATAATTTATCATAAATTCTCTTCTTTTTTTTTCAATTTTCACAAATATGCCAAAAACTAGAAAATTATATGAAACTCCATTAAAATAACTTCAAATTTCATCAAATTTTAGATATTTAAAAATAAAAAATCTATAGAGGATATTTGTTACTAAAAGTGTTCAACACTCCTTTTTAACATAAAGTTCTCTTTTTATCATTTCCTAAAAAAATGGACATAGTAACTCCATATTTTGAAATGTTTACAATTTTTTTTTTGTATATATTCATATTCAACCATATTGAATGAAACAAAGTGAAAAGTAGGGTAGTAACATCCTAACAATGCCAATTCAAGCTTTTAAAACATCCCAAATAAATTATCAATGAAGATTCGATAAAATACCTCCATTTCAATCTTGAAATTCCAATGGAGAGATCTTTGAGCACAAGTAACAAATGCCCACAAGATTGCAAACATCCCTTCCCTTCCCAATTCCTATCCAATTGCAACTGGGCCCATTCAATTTGGTCTCCAATTACTCCCACAATGAACACATTGATTTTCCTTGCAAGGAGGGATTTTCTCCTAGTTTTTATTTAAAAAAATATGCTAAAAGTATGAAATGAACTTTTTTCCCCTTTTAGATCAAATGCATTTTTTTATGTTTTGAAATTAAAATAACTAAAATTATCTTTTTCACTTCTCAATTGATTTTATTTGTTCTAATTCCCAAAACACACCATTAAAAATCACATTTATGCTGCATTTAAATTTTAGCATTAAATGATGAGTTTAAAACTATAGAATATATTTTTTAACTTAAATTCATAAAAATATTAAATTACATAAAATATTCAAACATTCATTTACTGGGCATCTACATAGTGATTAGGGTTTCTAGAATGCTACCAACCATAATATCTAGGGTAATTCTTAATAAAAAATAAGAAACCATACCCAAACTGAGTACGTTGGATAAAGCTAAAGAATTATGACCAACATGACATCTCCCATATGACCACCAGTTGGTATAGCTCAAACCTGTGGAACCAGGTAAAGAAATATCATGTTCTTGTGATCACTCCAAAAACACCAAGAATACCTTAGGCACATGTAAATAATAGCCAAAACATAGAAACATAACCCAATAGGGATCTATAACACATATATAAAATTTCATTGCATTTAACTTATCTAAATCATATTATCATTTAATTTTGACATAAATATTAATGCCACCAACTCATAAGGTCATAACATCTTTTAATCTATATTTAAATAATATTTTACACGTCACAATAAAAATCAAGTATGATATCATAATAGGAAATGTCACCATAGAAAATACATCAAGTACTCGTAAGGAACTCGGTACCATATCACACAAGAATATAAATACAATTAAAACACACGAATGACATGTTGAGGAACATCACCTTCACAATGTGAATATTCCACACATGCACCATGCAATACAAAGACACCAGAAACACACAAACAAAAATATTAAGCAATCACTCAAAAGGAAAATATAACCACCACCTATGCATCCCTGAAACTAATTGATGACATCTTTCTTGTTCTCTAACCTTGTTCTAGCCTAGGAGGACTAGACTAGGGTTCCTATGCCCCTAGTTACCCTAGACTATGACACATAATGCCACAATCCAACCAAAGGGGGAACAATTTTGAACCCTTTATGATCGGAAAAAGTTGAATGGGAAAATGCTCCCAATGTTGGCCTTCTTCAAACATTTCGACATGTTTAGTGAGGCTAGGAATACAATAAACCTTCACCCTCTTATATTATCATCACACATCAAGGAATTCAATTCTCTCTTCAAGAAATCAAACAAGTATTAAATCATTTTCAAGGCAGTAAAAGAGAGGTCAAGCATTCAAGGATTTTCAAGCATTCAAGATGACATCCATGATCAAGTTTATGTGTTTCCTCCATGATTAAATTTATGCATGAGCTCCCTCCTAAAAGAATCAAAATTTCATGAAGAATTCAAGAAAAAGAGATTCCTAGCAAAGGTATAAATTTCTCAATTAAACATTTTACTTCAAATTTAGCCTCTTCCCTCTAGGAGTAAGCTTTATTTTATGTATATCATTGTCGTAGGAGAGGTTAATTCCTACCTAGGCTTGACTTAGGAAAGCCCCTATACAACCCAACACCATTTTCTCTCTCATTATGTGCAGGATTCAAATCTAATAATGAATGATTACAGATTTAGAAAGTGTGGACTCAAATAAATAGATTCAAACTTTGAAGGAGCAGAAAACCCTAGACATTATGTCTCAGCCAAATAGTTTTACAATTTTCCAATGAAAATTTAGGGAGGCAATTTGTGTAATATCCTGATCCAAAATATGTTCATGATATCTACATTGGACACCTTAAGGACTATGATGCCTAGCTACATTGTCTAGCATTTTTGAGCTCAAATTGTAGACATAGGTTCTTTTCTTATTCCTATTTCCAGATCTATTCTCAAAGTTTGCATTATGTTCATGTAGGTTACTTTTTATGTCTATTATTGTCAAATTTACATATGTATACCTAGATCTTGCATTTACTCATTCTATCTTATTAAATCATATCAAAGGTCAAAAGTTGAATAATTTAACTATTGTGTGCAACTCTCATAGGGGGATAAAGTTGGGACAATTGATTTATTATTTACTATATCTTGTTGTGAATGGGGTTGATTCATAGTTTGCATGTTTATACTAATGAACACCCTTTCTCCAACATTACAATAGGTGTTTAAGTAAGAGGAAGGCTAAAATTTTAACTTTGATACAGATAACATAGTGCAAATTGTTGGGTATTTGGCACTTAGGGAATCATGTGTATTATGGAAAGGGTGCCCAAGTAGTGGAAATTCTAAAATAAGAACAATAATTTAAGTGATATGATCAAGGAACAAGTGAAAGGAATGATTATAAACTGGAAGAGTGATGGATAGGATTGTAGAGGAAAAGAAGGATCAAGAATCAAGGGAAAGGAATATTGAGCACCAAAGTACAAGAATGGCTACAACTTTGACTTTGATTAGTAACATAATAAAAATATTGAGTTGAGAGTAAGGAGTTAAGGAGAAGGCATAATGAGTACCTAGGGAAAGGAATAGATAAAACCTAGTGCTGAAACTAAAAGGAACATGAGAAAAGGGAAAGAAGAAATATATAGGTAGTGGATGTCAAGAGAATATGGAAATGGTATCCAAGGAAGGGAAAATATAAAACTCTAGCAAAAAAAGGCTTGGTATAAATTAAGGTTTTGGATTTTACTTGAAGGGTATGCAAGTAAGGGAATCTCGAAAGCTCGAAAGTCCAACAAACACAAATTAACATCCCATCTTAAATTTTTGAACCAGAATATAGAAATTTAATAAACAAAAGCTCAAACGACACAAAAGAACATATTGCACCAGCATTTACCCTAGGAAAACCCCCCACTTGAGGGAAAAACCTAGCCACACTCGAAAGTTAATCCTTTTATTAAAAAATCAAAATTCTGTATAGAGTTCTCAAGCTCGAACTGTTGATTAAAGTAAATTAGAGATTACTAACTTATGAAAATCAACTATAGCTTTCTTAACTCTTACAATATGAGCAATATACCATGTACATCTCATAAATAATAAATGAAGAAATAGACATGATAAAGATGATCAAGCACTGATCATACACACAGTATGTAAAAGAACCAATGATGGTAGAAGCAAATTACAATAATCAATAACAAATATGATAATCAAAGATGCTAAATATTCACGTTCACTTTTTCTAGCTTATCCCCTCTGTTGAATATCGCCAAAATGAGCTAGATGCCAGAACAAAATGTCTAAGTCCTAATAACTCAAGAGTCACCCTTTGCACAACTAGTGAACCGATGACCGTTACTATGCCAAGTTGATTCAATTCATTAAGGTATCCAAATTCCACACGAATACAAACACGATCATCCCACTCCCATTTTGAGGAAGCAATAAATGATAACAAAAATAACTGATGATAAATTAAGGCTCATAATAATTGCGAATGGTAAACTAAACAACTTAAAGATCGATGACTCTTGAATTCCATCCTCGTTAGGTCTGGGTGGTTATCGAGAGATGAAGCATCTTCAGAATAATAGATACAAAGAGACCGCTAATGTACAAAGAAGAACATGAAGATGAAGAGATCTTAGTGACAACAACAACCTTCTTAAAGAAAAGATACAACAAAGACTGAAGGAGATTATCAACATGAACAGAAAAATGATATCGTTAGAAAGCATAACCGAACATATAAGATCGAGAACACGATGATTACAATCTGGAAGATCTTGAGGCAGCTCTCAATAGTTCACAACAGAGAAACTAGAAATGTAAACATCAAGACAAGTATGAATGATATCTCACACAACTACCAAAACATTAAAACTCCCTCTTAGTAAGAGAAAGATCATTCATATGCCATAGTGTGTCTCAACCTGACAAGAACAATGGCTACACCCATATGTGTCAACAACAAAAATTTATCACAAATTCTCTCAACGTGATTTTGTCATCTCAACATGACGTTCACCATGGCTACTCCCAAAGGGTGAATAAAAAAAAGTGATAAGTCATGGAGTCTCTCACATGACATACACCATGGCTACTCCTAGAGGGTGGAACAAGGGATTGCACCTCAAACTTCTCTTGCAAAGAAGAATGCATTAACAAGGGCTTTCACCTCAAACTTCTCTTGCAGAGAAGAATGCATTAACAAGGGCTTGCACCTCAAACTTCTGTCACACAGAAGAATGCGTTAACAAGGGCTTGCACCTCAAACTTCTCTCATAGATAAGAATGCATTAACAAGGACTTGCACCTCAAACTTCTCTCACAGAAAATAATGCATTAACAAGGGATTTCACCAAAAAATTCTCTATCTCTGAGAAAAATACATTACAAGGGCCTTCATCTCAAATTTCTCCATCTCAGAGAAAAAATGCATTACAAGGGATTTCACCTCAAATTTCTTCATCTCAAAGAAAAATGCATTATAGCACATAATAGGAACAACTAAATGTTGAGACTCCCTCTCAACAAAGACTCCATCTCAGCAAGGGAAACATTCTTACAACTTTGATTATCACAATACAATTGGTTCCAATGTTTGACCAAACAAAGAGATTTAGCAGTCACACTTCTAAACAAGCTTGATGATTCTTTGCATAGGACTTGGCACACTTGCATCAACCTTCTTCCATCCTTGTTCAATTATTGCTTTCAATGCTTTCCTTAGAAGAATAATTTTCAACACACACCTCCGAACCTTCTGACATACTAAAGTTTAGGATTGTCCTCCTCGATATCATCCCAAATTATCCTCTACAGAAGGTTTGCGAAGACATCAATATAAAATCCAGATAGACATTGCAATTTTGTTCTCTACAACATTGCAACCCATTTAGATGACATGTTTACTTCTTAACAAAACTGCCTCTGAATGTCATATATCCTCTCAGAGGTAGTTGATCGCAATGATAAGGACTTCGTTGTTTAGTGTCTTCATCTTTCTCAATTTTCTTGATGAAGAAAAATCTTCATCCAAGACTGACCCAACCTTGTTATGAGACATCTACTTAGACTCGTGACTGCAAGCTAAGACCTCATGAATGATCAAATCTCCACTTTTCATGACTTCCACATTGGATTCTTATTCTCTTCCTCCTTATGCAATTTGAGATAATTAATCCATCATCCTTTTTCTCCTTAATCCATCCTAAAAAAAAGAGAGATTAATAATAATTCATAAAATCAAACTACCCTTAAGAGAAATATACAAATCAATTCTAAAAGCCTATATGATTCACTATTCTCAATATTATTGCATGAATTTGAATTATATATGATCATTATTCAAGGTACACACTTAAAATACTTATCTCTGAATAGTTCTCAGTTGTTTTGACAACGTCCTCTATTGATTACTTCTCTTCTACCCATCCTATGCATAAAACATACACAAAAAATATCACTCTTTTCTACTAGATATTATGGAGCCACTGCAAGATGACATTCCAAGAGACCTCTTCTTTTCACCATGCACCTTCAGGTGATATGCCGTAGAACATTTCAACAAATATTTATTCGTGACTAGAGTCTGGAACTTCCACCAAAGACATACTTTACAAGAGTGAACCTAAAATGAAGCGGGGAAAGAAATTGAAATAGAGATTCATGGAAAAGAACTCCTGAGACTGAATTCTTTTATTCTTTGACAAATTATACATGTCAAAGGTTTCAAGTAACAGGTTCAGTCGCAACTGCTTGAGAGTGATGATGCCCTGCAAAATGAATGATAGAATCGATGGCACTCACATAGAAAACTATTGTTTCTTCAGCCAATAGGAATGAGTGATGACAATATTATTATTTTCCTTTTCCTAGACATACTACCAACTATAGAATGAATACAGGCTGTGGTATTCTTTCTCACGACCAAGCTGAAGCAATGAAAATTTTAGAGTATTACTGTCCCGGATGAATATGAACACCGCAATCTCCAGTAGTAGAAGTTTGTAGCAATAAATGAGCATATTACAAGAGAACCAAAGCACACCAACCTTAAAAATAAAGGATTGCCACATTTCCATCCACTTTGTTTCTAGATAAACAACTCTCGGTTTCAAACTCATTTCTAAGTTTCATTGAAATATATAATAGAACCGCTGCAATGAAATCAATATTTTCTCAAAAACCCTTATTTTTCTACCACACCCATAATCACATCATATGCAAAAGCTCTTGTGACCATATCTATAACCTGAATGGATGACCGAGACACACATTCACTTTGGTAACAATCTAATATATCCAAGATTTCAAAAAAATGTCATCTTTAGCTTGAAGAATACATTGAAGTTCGTCATTAGGCTGTTCCTGGTAAAAAGTCTAAGCGACTTGTCATTCCAGGCCAAATTTCATCTACCATGTTCCAAGCATCCCTCACTAAAATGACTTACATTTTCCAACCTGTGATCGCACGTTCAGTTCTCTATAGGTCCCAGTATCAGGTGCACATATGGGACCTCAATTTGCTGGGGATCTCAAATTAAATAAATGGCCCAATCCTACATATGATTAATCCACAACCTAATCCTACCTCAAGCCACAAAATCAATTGTAGTCAATGCCATAGCTACATTGTAAATTAAATGTAGGAAATCTTATACACCTAGTTTAAGTAGAGATTACATTTAGCTTTTTTCTCAACAATACACTTCAACCGTGTTGCACCACAACCTAATGTCATTTGACACCAAGCAACTTGTACCCACATGTACTTCAGATATTTCAAATGCAGCACTGTGGATGCTATTGCAGATTACTAAAAAAAACAACCTCTCATTTCAAGTCACTCCAGATTTGAGCATCCATGTGGAAATTGAAGGATGCCCTGATTGCTTTCCCCAGAAAATCCCAATAGCACCCACCTTATATTTGTGTTATACTTCCAATATAAACAAACCCTAAATCTGTCAATCCTCTAGACCTTGCAAAAAATGAAAATATATTCAACTTGTGACATATCAGATTCACCCATTAATCCCATGATTCTTTTAGAATTCAATCGCCCTATTCTAGTTCTAGATCTTTTCTTTAGACCCGTTCTGATATCATGTTAAATTTTTGAACCAAAATAAATAAATTCAATAAAAAGAAACTCAAACTACACAAAAGAACATATTGCACCAGTATTTACCTTGGGAAAACCCTCCAGTTGAAGGAAAAACCCAACCACACTCGAAATCTAATCCTTTTATTCAAAACTAAAAATTTTGTACAAAGTTCTCAAGATTGAACTGATGATTAAAACACATCAGAAATTACTAACTTCTGACAATCAACTATAGCTTTCTTAACTCTTACAATATGAGCAATATACCATGTATCTCACAGACACTAAATGAAGGAATAGACATGATAAAGATGATCATGTACTGATCATACACATGGCGTATAAAATAACCAATGATGGAAGAAGCAAAATACAATGATCAATAACAGATATGATAATCACATATGCTAAATATTCACGTACACTTTCTCTATCTTAACCCCTCTGATGAATATCGCCAAAATGAGCTAGATACCAAAAAAAAATGTCTAAGTTCCGGTAACTCAAGAGTCACCCGTTACACAACTAGTCAACCAACAACCATTACTATGCCAAGTCAATTTGATTCCTTAAGGAATCTAAAAGACACACAAATACAAACATGATCATCCCACTCCCATTCTGAGAAAGCAATAAATGATAACAAAAATACGCGATGAGAAATGAAGGCTCATAACAATTGTGAACGGTAAACTCAACAACTTAAAGTTCGATGGCTCTTGAATTTCATCCTCATTAAGTCTGGGTAGTTATCGAGAGATGAAGCGTCTTTAGAATAATAGATACAAAGAGACTGTCACAGTAGAAAGAAGAACATGAAGATGAAGAGCTCTTGATGGCAACAATAACCTTCTTAAATAAAAGATATGACACAGACTGAAGGAGATTATCAACATGAAAAGAAAAATAATATCGTTGGAAAGTATAACCGAACAAATAATGTTGAGAAAATGATGATTATAATCTGGAATATCTTGAGGCAACTCTCAATAGTTCACAATAGAGAAACCAAAAATGTAAATAACATCAACACATGTATGAATGATATCTCACGCAGCTACCAAAACATTAACATCCCACACATAGAAATTTATTGGAATTTCAAAACTGATTCAACACATTGATAGAATCACAGGGAGGAGGGGAACACAAAATGCATACTTTGATCAAGTGAGTTCCATTAAGAAACATATAAAATCAATTATCTATCACTTTTAAAAATATTACTGACGTGGGGATTGACACGAGTTTTGGGAACCCTGAAAAGACGGCCGGGCATTTTTGGCATTTTAAATCCAAGATACGCAATCATTTCATTTCATGGGCCTACATTGCTTTCATTTTGGCCTCCCATGTGATTAGTACTTACTTTGTGGTGAATTTACAACTTGCAATTAAAATGTCTGGTTTTAGTCCTAAGTGGATTTCTGTCTTATGCTACATTGGTTGCCTTCGTTAGGTGTTCTGCATTGGATTTCTTTTCTGGGTTTGGGTGAAGGCTGGTCTATGTGGTGGCAGAATGGGTGGGATGTCTCTAGAGTCTCAAGAAGAGAACCTTTCTGAGAACAGTTCTAAAATGGGTGGCGATATGCCGGTCAGGGTGGAGCCATCTAAGATTGAAGATGGGTTTCTCAAAAACCCATGTGTGGTTACGTACTTGAAGGAGGGATGCTTTTATTCTTACATGGAAGCCATGAAGGGTAGTGATGAGCTAATTTTGATGCAGCTGGTTAATTCTTGGGATGATCACAAGGTAACCATAAATGGGATAACCTTTGAAATCAACGAAGAGGTTATTGCCCAAGCAACGAGGCTTTCCATTGAAGGGAGGAAGTGGAAAAAGGTATCGAAAAGCAGAGATGATACTAGCATCAAAAGATTTTTCAAGAAATCAGAGATTCTGGTCTGGATTCATGGGGGCTTCAAACGGGATGTGCTTCCTGATCCCTGGAATGAGGTATGTGTAATTTTGAGGAAATACCTTACTCTTGAAGGTCGTTTTGGCAACTGTTATAACTACCACTTTCCTCTGCTTAACTATTTTTTTCTACAATGATACTATCTCCTTTCCTTTTTGCCTGCTGCACTCGCTTGAGGCTTCAGTGATGGATGTGAGAGATAATAAAAAATCCAAGAAAAATTATTTCATTCTCCACCAAGGCCTTATTCTCTATCTTTATAATTTCCACCTTGCTTTGTGCCCTCCTAGAATTGTCACTCTGCAGGATATTAATAGCCCCTCTGCTAATGTTCCTAAAGAGTTAAAGGCTTCACATTCCCAACCCACCTCATCCTCCAAAGTGCATACTCCTGCGCATAATATACCCAAGTAAGACAAAGTGGGTCCGGTGCGAGGAACTCAAATCAACATTGATTCGGAGGAGGAAGAAGATGATAATGACAGCAGGAGGAGGTCCCATAGAATTGCCTCCAACACTCGGTTCAAATAGAAAGAAGTCAGGAAAAGATATTTGGAGGATGAAGAAGAGGAGGGGGATTTAGAGGAGGATGAAGGGAGGATGAACGGAAGTAGCAAGGAAAAAAAGAAGGGGAAAAAAATCAAAAAAGATGAGGACAACTCTGACAGAGACAAAGGCAAAGTCACCTCGCCCAAGGACGGAGCCGAGATAAGCGAGGAGTCTTCCTAGATTTTGGCAAGTTTTAAACTTCACACGGTGGATTTATCCAAAAAGAATTCATTTGAAGAAAAGCATTCAGAGTCGCCGCTTACTACGACCTCGCCTTCTGGTCTGCATGTGGACTTTGATACTAAGAATGAAACTGGGGGTAATAAGGAGGAGGCCCCGAAGGAGAGTAAGGTGGCGGATGAGGGTAAGGTGGAAGCTAAGGGAGACCTACACCAAATGCAGAAGGAAACTAAGAGACTTCAGGCCTCTTCTCAGAACTTAGTCTCCAAAAAGGACCTTCGAGAGGTGAAGGAGGAAATTAGAGAGCTGGGTGAAAGCTTCAATAGAATTGCAGAGTTTGCTGTCAAAGTAATGCATTTGACGGATACAAATCTTCAGTTTCTACACATGGAGAGCTTGAAGACCCCTGGGGAGGAAAATAATGGCGGAAAACTCTTCCAAATGCTTGCGGAGGATTGGCTGAAGTTGATGCTTAATGAAGGGGGTAAAAATCCCAAGTAGTTTCTCTGTTCTTTTTTGATGATTTTGTCTTACAGAATTTTCTGGTGGTTGGCCATTTTGGGCCTTGCTATTGTTCTATTTAATTATGCTGGTCATAAAAATGTTATTTGCTTTCTTACTTATGATAAGTTTGTTTACAAACATTACTGAAACTGACGTTCACAGGCTGGTTACCAACTTTGTGGTGAAGTTGGGGTCTATTGGTGTTAACATGATGGTTACCAACTTCATATTGAACTTGGGGCCTGTTGTTTCTAGTTACTGGTTTTTGATTTTCAAAAAATGGATTGGCTGAGGGTGTGCTGACTTTGGTAATGTGCTGGTATTCTGGCACTTCTCATGCTGGCTTTGTTTCTTGTTGGGTTATCCCTCTTGATATGGCTGCTTTTTTAATAAAAAACAAGGTCAAATTTGTAACAAAGAGACAAGGACTTGGCCATTTTTTAATAAAAATTATAAAGACACAATATATACAAGTTAGGAATAACACTTATAAAGGTATTTCTTATCCCAAGTATCATGGATCAATATTCTAACCAATTATTTGGCCCATCTCTTGAAGTTGAAATGAATTTAAGGTAGTTGAACAACTTCCTACACTAGCCTTTAGAGGAGGGTTATACCATTTTTTTTCAAATATTTATAACAGTTATAGAAAATTAAAAAAAATATAACATAAATAACATACATACCACAACACATCAATTAATATGGGAAATTTTTTTTTAGGAGAAAAACCCCACACTCTAAAAGTGGTCTAATATATTTTTTGCAAATTAATAATACATTACAATATACTTACAAAGAAATATTCTCACAAGATTATCACCAAGTAGAGAACCAAAGGAAACCCAACAACTATTAGAATCTTACACAAAACCTCTATCTTATGCACCTAATATATAAGAGATACAATACATAAAACTGTGAAATGGTATTACAAAACCATGGGCTAAAAAATACCTAAAAAGTGGTTCCCATCTTATCTCCAACCTAAGACACCCTATGATGTTTCAAAACACGCATCAAAACATACAAATCCATTTTACAACTCATTTTGTGTATTCAACACATTTTAACATTTTCCATTTAAGGAGACCCAACTTTTGAAGGTGATAACTTTGGAACTGGGTGTCTGATTGATGAAATTTTAATGCACTAGAAAGATTTTGATGTGCTCTATCAAGCTATAACCTACTACACTAGTTACAAAATTTTCAAACCATCTTGGAACCTCTAAAGCCTTCAAAATTAACTTCATAAAATTTCTTCAGAAACTTCAAAAAAAAAAACTTTAATATCTTTAAATATAGACACTATCGTGAAAGGAAAATTTATCAACATCCTTATCTAGCCCATCCAAAGCTTTGGGGAAATTTTAGGAAAAATCTGTTCTCAAATATAAACTTACTATGAATAGTACCCTTATGTAAATGTAATGTTGAGACATCATTTTCCTAACATTTTCCTACTTGCCGAACAACTTGTCGGAGAAAAGAGAGCATCTACACCATAAATTAATTGCTAAGGACCACGAGGCCCATATACAACATTTGAAATTCTTTGTGCTCATATCCTTAGTTGATTAATTTGCAACATTCACCAAAGTCTCTACCTTAACTAACTTGACCCTTTCATCCTCAACTATATATTTGAAAAAAACATACTAAACATCAATGTGGTTGGTCTTGACATGAAATATTGGACTCTTATCTAGGAATCACACTCTAACTATCACAATAAATTATTATTTCTCCTTGTTTTATTCTAATATCTAAACTCATTCTCTTAAGCCAAATGGTTTCTTTACAAGCACTTGTAGCTTCCATATACTTCGCTTTAGTAGTGGACAAAGAAACCACAACATGTTACTTACTCATCCAACTGATTGCACCAAAAAATAATATAAACACATAAGAACTGGTGGATATTTTTCTATCATTATCACCTGTCCAATTTGAATCCACATAACCATAAATATCAAGGAAATTTTTGTCTCCTATCCATTATAACACAAGGAATACATTGAGTTAAAATTCAAATTTCTAAAGCATCTTTTAATTGTATCCTAATGCACACTACCAAGATTAGACGTATATCTAGAAAGAATCCCCACTTCTTGGGAAATGTATGGTCTAGTATAGACCATAGCACACATCAAAATTCCAATTACGCTTTGGTAAGGTACTCTACTCATGTCTTTCATATCTAATGGGGATGTAGAAAAATGTTAAATAGACAACTTTGTTCCAACTATATAAAAGGAACATATAATGGTCTACTTGAACCCCTGTAAAATTGAGTTCACCTACTTACTTTGGTCTACCATAGCTTTTAATTCACTCTATCTCTTCTAATTTTCATCCTAGGGAGATTTTTAGCTGCACAAAGATATTTCATTTCAAATTTAGTATAAAGTTGAGATATTAGTTCTAAAATCACACATTTCCCTTTACCAATGAATACCATATAATATAATGTACACGAAATGACCAACACCAATTGTATAATAAATATAGTGATCTGATTTAGAATACTCAAATCCAAAACACAACACATATGTATCAAATTTTTGGTACACATAGGATAGGAATCTACTTGAGGCCTACATAAATTTCTTCAATTTAAAAACCAAATTACTTTTACCTTTTGACACATTGTGTTTTATTTGTGTCATATAAATACCCTCCTCCAAATCACTATGAAGGAAAGAAGTTTTCACATTTTTTTTTTGAAACTCTAAATTACAACCAACCTTTTTTTATGATTCTCAATACCTCCATCTCACCGAATATTTTTATTGAATATCCATTTCCAACCAATAGGTTTTCATCCCTCAGGAAACAACACAAGATCCCATGTTTCATTATTTTTCAAAGTTATCAATTTTCTATGATTATACACCATTCATACCTAATGCCTCTTCTATAACTCTAGGTTCATCCACACCATAACTCTACTTATGAAGATACATTTCACACACATTTTCTCCAAATTCTTTTACTTCTCTTCTTGCACACATGGATATGCCTCACAACCAAAAACTCTAAGATGTCCCAATGAAGGCTTATGACCCAACCATCAAATTTATAATTGTTGATGTTTATAGCTTCGATCAGATAAAATGATCTTCATATTATAAGAAAATAAATAATTGATATATATGACAATAATAACCATCACTAATATATATTAATATACATATTATTTATTTTCTCTTTATAATATTGATCTAAATAAACATCATTGAATTAATGATATTGTTATT
>MU227386.1:3910647-3926695 GCA_018584345.1 Thuja plicata | reverse complement strand
CGGTATAGAGCCATGTCTCCATAAGGAGACATGTCTCTATACCACCATATTTTTTATATAACAGTTCATTCCGTGATCAAGAAGAGATAAGTATATAAAACATACAATACAAGTCTCATTCATCCAATTAGCATAATATTGATATTAATATATTTATATATATATTTGTTATTATATTAGTAATAAATATATGTATATATATTGTGATTAAATATATATTATATATATTGAGATTATATACATATATATATTGGATTTTGAAAAGAAAATTAAAAGACATAAATTTGATCCAAAAATTTAACAATAATGATAATGTATATAATGTATAATTCTCATTTTATCTAAAGAAGGAGATATATCAAATGATTAGGTTAGAATAATATAACCGAAGCTAGAAACATTAAAAAAAATAAGATTGCCCCAAGGAAAGCATTGTCTCCAAAAGAATCTATAAAAATAGTGCAAAAGGATTTTCCAAGGAAAGCATTGTATCCAAGATAATATGCTAAAATAGTATGAAGGAGAGTTATCTGCCCCTAGAAAATTATATTATGCTAGTGCACTCAACTTGAAATGTTAGAAATAAAAATAGCCAAATAATTTGCAACAAGGAGCCATATGCCCCCCTTAATATGGAAAAATAAGACTATTTTTACATCTTAAGGAGAAGAACAAAACAAACACTTTCAACACCAAGGAGATATCCTTTAAGAAGAACTCAGTCTGAGCCAAAGAGTTCACAACAAGTGTAAAGTGATCCTTTTGAGGGATGTGTGAAAGGATGAAGAGATCCTTTCTCAAAGAAATCTACCTCCAAGGGGATATCTTGAACAAAAATAACATTATTGACCAAAATAGGGTAAGGAGAATGATAATTAACACTTTCCCCATTGCTAGGTAAATGGATTCTTGATGAAAGATAACACACTTTGAGCACAAGCATCAGTTTATTTTGAGTTTGAAGAACCTTTTTGTTCAAGATTTCATCTCTAAAAGGGAGATCATCAAGGAAAGTGGTGATGATATTATTCTCTTCTTCAAAGGTATCATTATAAGTAGGACAATCTTTAGGAGAGGTAATGTCCATCAATATTCATCTATAGAAGATATGTTCTTTAGATTTAGTAAAGGTAAGGTGACATTAAAAAGGGTATTTATAATATTCTCCTCTTGCTCCAAAATATCCTCATAGGGGAAATATATTTTAGGATAAAATATCAACATCATTCTTTAAGTGTTCATCTAAAGAAGTGTTGATAATATCTTCTTGCACCAAAATGTCCTCATGGGTGAGGTCAATTTTGGGAGAGGCTATATAATGGGCATGAATGAAATTAAGAACTAAGTTATCATCATATGCATGCAATGTAACATCTTAAAAATCTTGAATAAAGCTTTAAATTGTCTAGCAAATGAAGATAACAACTCTATTCATAAATGCACTATAATCAAATAAGTTATACATAAATCACATGAATGAAAATACATATAATTCAAATTGAGATACATGAAATATAAAAACAATGCATGAAATGAAATATTTTTGTACATTGTATTATTTTCACACATGTAATGCAAGACTGAACTAATTGTTGAATGTATGAAATATAGCGAAGATATTATGTAAATTAAATGCATAAAAATTAGATCTAGAAATTCAAATAAAAATTAAGTTGTAAGGGATTTGGGTTCACAAAAATATAGTGAAATAAAATAGGTGTGAGGGGAAATAACTAGGATGGATGATCAAGCTAGGAATATCACACCTAAATTCTCTCATGCATTAGAAGGAATATGATCCACCAGGCTCAAGGAGGATTGAGCTCTAAATGGATACAAGGATTCCTTCACTTGATTTGAAGATGAAAAATGGAAATGGAAGTGGAAATGCAAGATCTAGGGAAAGAATGGAGGGAAAGATGAAATCATGAGTACACAAGAAAATAGTAGACTATAAATCCGATTATGAGGCTAGATCTGAGAAGCCAAGATAGTGATTGACCTATGATCCAATTTGCACTAAAAAAAGGTAGGTATGGGGTGACAAAGAGGGTCTAGGGTTAGTTAGAGGTCTGGGGAGATTCTGGTCACCTTAGACATAGAAAAATATGATGAAAATACTACAACATGTAGCTCTATGTTAGACCATCATGTAGCTTCTTTCACAACTGCACCACCTATCACATGCACACAAAATGGTAAAATGGTTGTGGAAAGAGAGTTTCCTAGGTAAAACCATGGTTTTGGAGTCAACCATGAAATCATATATAAGTTATTGGAAAAGGAAGTTGTTTGGATTAGAAGACAGAAATCTAACTGTTACATGCAAATATAACCAACAATGCAAATGAATAAAGAACACATAAGTAGAACAAGAAGATACATATTTAACGTGGTTCACCCGATCCTAGGCTACGTCCACCAAATAGAGAGTCTAATATTATTATCCAGTAATTTCAACATATTACAACCAACGATCCCTTACAGCTTAATACCGATGTAAAAGCTATAAATACATCTTTTTTTCTAAACAACCATAACCCTAACACCATTTTTCTCATAGAAAAACCCTAACCCTAAAACTTGCTTGACAAGTTAACCTAGAGAAATGTTTGATGAGTGTACATTACTTGCTTATCAGTCACCACAAATCATAAGAAGTGTATTGATATGTAGTAGAGGCTTGAAAAGAGAAACAAGATGTCTTATACCTTGATGATGCAAGTGTGCTTGAAATGAGATCACAAGTATTAATGAAATAAAATGACTCCAAAAATACCTAAAAGGAAATAAAAAAATACATGCTTTCATAATGGTTTTTGAATTTTTCCACAATGAATAATATGGTGGGATGAAATGTCTTGAATGCTCAAAATAATAGAATGTTTGATTTCTCCTTGAATGCTTGAACTTGAATGTATTTAAAATTCTTGGTTTTGATTGTGAATAGATTGATGGATGCAAAAATGAGTGAGGTATCCTTGCTCATATACTTCACATAGCCATTTTAGGGCTCAAAACTTGAAGGAGGCTAATAGGGTTGTACTAATATCACTAAAATTAAAATACTATTCTCCAATTAAAAATTGGGCCCAATTTACAGGGTATAGCGTGATTCTAAGCTTTGGAATGAGTTGACTCGCCCCATACCTTCCTAGGTTCCCTATATTGGATAATGTGGGCTCAAATTTTGGTCAGGGGTCTATTTGGATATGGGTATGTCCAAAAGGAGCACAAAATTGAGGTGTGATACTAAAATAAATACAAAAGGCCACCCATAATAAAATTGGGCCTATGTATGCAAGTGGTGATTGAATGGATGAAATAATTAAAGGGAAACACCTATAACTAAGGGCCCTCATAGAAATTGAATTAGGAGAGGACTCATATTTAATAATTTATTAATTAAATGCATAGAAAAGTCCATTGATGCTGGAATAATGAACACACACTAAAATAGGTGCTAAGAAAGCATGAAATTGGACACCTTAGGAAGTATGTATAATTTGCAAAGTTAAAACAATCAAATCAAATAAAAAAATATTATTTTCAATTTCATTAGACCCTTCTCTCCAAGGTGGAAAAGTGTCTAGTGTCATAACAAACTTATCCATAGTTAACTTTGATTCAGAAGAAAAATCTCCCATAGACCTGTACCCAAAGATCATGACCATGCGTTGAAGATGAAACACTCACCTTTTCTAGCAAAGTGTCCATAGATTTGGTCTTCACAACAATACTATTACATCCAGTAGTGTACACATCCATATTATAAAATTCTCCAATTCTAACACCTCTATAAATAAACATAGCACCTCTCACCATTTTCCATCATGCACAGAAAATATTGTGTGCATATTTGAATCTATTAATTTGATCACATATAAAAAATTTGTTTGTCTAGGGAGATGCAACACACTATTAATCCTTTAAATTATACCATTAGGTAATATAATTCTATCTTTACCATGACCAGCAATATTTAGATGAGAATTATTACCCAAGTATACATTACCTCCATCAAATTATTCATATTCAAAAAACTAATCTTTATTAGAGGTGATATGAAAAGATGCACTTGAGTTAGTCAACCATGCAAATAACTTTGGTCTTCCAAAAAAAATAGGGCTTCCTTGGCACTGATGGATACCTTCCTCCTCATCTCTCTAGAAAGAAAATAACTCACTCTACATCTTCAATCTTCAAAATAATCATTGTACATCTTCAATCTTCAAAGTAATAGATGTACTGGCAATGAACATAACAAGAGAATCCTACAAATAAGGAAAAGAACAAATAAAGATATGATATTTCTCCTTCCCATCCATCTTGACCACAATTGATGCCAATTGAGCCACCAACATATTGAATTCTTCCACCCTCCTCCATTATGAAGGAATATACTTTCTTCCTTAGGAAATTATTATTTACTAAACATTTGGCTTGATACATCTCACCAAGCTTCTTCCATAGTTTACTTATAGAGGTCTCTTCATGGACATTCATTAGAATATAATTTGTTTGGTATAATCTGATTAGGCCATTTGATTTAGAGTCCATAACATTGTAATTAATATCTTTAGCCAAATTTTTAGGTCTCAAGACATTCTCATCAATATCATCCCCCAGATCTTGATCTATTAACATATCCTCCATTTTCAATTTCCACATTTCAAAATTATTTCTAGAAAATTTATCCACTTCTACTCTCCTTGATGAAATTTCCATCTAAGAATTCCTACAACAAGATCAAAAATTAGCTTCTACACAAGCTCCCACTCAAATTTGGATTAGCTCAAAAAAACCAACAATCGACAATTGAAACCAAAGGTGATTACGCTCTAATACCACTTGTAAGTAAATTAAAGTAGTGGAACAAATTCCTACTCTAACTTTGAGAGGAGGGTTATGTTAATTTTTTCTCATCTCTTTACAATAGTTAGATAAACTTAGCAAAGATAACATAAATAATATGCATATTATGACACAAAGATTTACATGGAGAAAACTCTTTTGGGAGAAAAATTCCATACTCCAAAAAATGCTCAATATATTATTCAGAATCAATAATATATTATAATATACTTTCAAAGTAAGCTTCTCACAAAGTATCACCAACCAAAGATCTAAAGGTAACTCAACAACTATCAGACTCTTACACAAAACCTCTATCTCATGCACCTAATATATGAGTTACAATACATGAAACATCAAATGGTATTAAAAAAAATAGGACAAAAACTACTTGAAAAGTGGTGCCCATCTTATTTCCAACATAAGATGACCTATGATGTGTCAAAACACACATAAACAATGTGACTCCCTTTTACAACTCATTTATGTGCTCAACATCTTTTTACATTTCCTATTTTAGGGGACAACTTCCATAGGCCATAACGTTTACACTAGGTGTCTGATTGACGAGCCATTTAAAGCATCAAAAAGCTCATGACATGCCATATCAAGATTTCCTGCATCAACAACTACATACACATTCAGGATGTTTAGTAACCTTTAAGGCCTTCAAAATTGACTTTGTAGAATTTCTTCAATAACTTTAAAAATAGAAACTTTACTATCTTCAAATATAGACATGACCTTGCAACAAAAAATTATCAGCTTCCTTATCTAGCCATCCAAAGCTTTGGGGAAAGTTTAGGAAAATTTGTGCTCAAATGTAAACTTACTATAAATAGAAATCTTATGTAAATGAAGCATCAAGACACCATTTTCCTAACAGAAGTGGTATGCACTATCACAATACCCCTCAAGCATTTTATATAAACATTCTATAAGTCATATCCTTGTTCACCTAGAACATTTGGATAAGGCCCATTTTAATTTTTCTTTAGCATCAACACATAGCTCATGAGATGTAAATAAGGTTTTCTCTCATGAATTTGCATTCCATCGAGGAGATCTAAAAATAAAGACTTCCCAAAAAGCATGTGGCTCAAAATTAGATATCATTAAAAATATTAGAAGTTACAAATATCTCAAACTAAAAATAGGAGGTCAAGTTAGATTTCAATCAAGTATAATGAATATTATTGGACACTTTAAGTATAAACACACTTTTTTTACTGTGTTTGTCTATACAAAAAAATATTTGGATGTAACTCTGGTTATTTTCTAAAAACTTCTTACAACTTTTTTCTTACATTAATGATCTCCTTTTAATTTTTTTTTGATAATAATTGAAATACATGCAACCTAATATTTTTAAATAATCAAGGATTTGTGAAGTACAAATGATCGATCAAAACTCTAGGCAATACATTTTTGTTTGCAAATGTAAATTTTCTATGATGAACCCTTGTAAAAGACAAAACCCTCACAAAAATAATGAAACTCGCTCAATTATATTGAAAACTTAATTTACTTTTAATGGAGATTGTCACTAAAAACTAATGAAATTTAATTGAGGTTTGACTATTGAAATCAAGGATTGTTTTATGAAATATCATTCAAAACAAAATGTTTTAAACAAATCCCTTCCATGTGCCCCTTGATCTAAGTCACTGGAGGGTGAAATTGATGGAATATTATTCAAATAAGGAAAAATTTTCATCCTAAACATGCTTGTACCTTCCAAAGCTAAGTATTGGGTGCTCAAAGCTTGAGAAAGGGTCTAGGGGTGGTGTAGTTAGTAATCTTTATTTGTTTTGTCTATAGCCTAATCACATTTGTTGTTAGTTATTGTTAGCAAGAAATATGGGGGTTATATACTAGAGATTTGTACCCTAAGTATTTCTTATGTTACATTCTTCTACCCCAGACGCAGTCCTATTGAGGCATGAAGAACACATTTTTTTAACCTAATATTAGTTACAAATTAGAATATTAACACCATACACATTGTAGTAGACTAGAATCAAAATTATTTAAAATTTTATTTTATTTGGTTTTAAAGAGGGCTAAACGCTTTGACCCAAAGCTATGAACCGGTGAGGCCAAAAATGTGGAACCTCATCCCAAATGGTATTTTAACCTTGATGGCAATAACAACACAAAAACTTAACCATCACAACATGCTAACATTGGCAAGTATTTTAAGTTTTATTAAATCATGTATTACATTTCTTTTATCTTCTTAACGTATTTATCATTCACATATATATATTTCTATATCTCTATATATTTCATTATCCTAGTCTCTATATTCACTATTTCCTACTAGTAAATAGATCTCCCTAACTACTAATAGTTATACTAGGGGATGTGGACATTAGATAATTTCCGTAGAAAACATTCTATGTTTCAAAGCTCACTTCTAAGGTCTCCTTTTTGGTAAGATATGCCAATTTTTTGAATTGTATCCCTATTTTATTTTTTGGCTAACATTATCCCATCTTCAAAACCTTGATTTTTCTCTAGTCAACCTGTCTTTGAAAGTATGTCCCTATAGATATCTTATAGAGACATGAAATTGTCATCCCGATGCTTCTTTACTATATGGATCTTATATTTATGTATCTATAATTGTAATATATGATTTTCTACCTCTAGAAGTGTGTTTGGTATCCAAATTGTGTTGAGAAAGTTATGGTATTCATGAAGTATCCTAGTAATCTGAGGTAGCCATGGGTTGATAAATTCTCTAATTTTTTTAAAAATTTAATGGGATTTGTCTTTTTTTTTCTTTAATGTGTAGGAACTGATTATGGATATCCTCAATTTATTCTCGCTCCCTTCCCCCCATATCTTTTAAGGAATCATAATTATGTGTTTCCTGTATGATATGGACTTCCAAGTTACCCATCTGAGTCTTGAAAAGGCATATTAGGGTTGGCCACTACAAATACTACTGGTAAAATTGGTTAATATTTACTTATATATTCCTTACAATACTAATTTTTTCTTCTAGATTAGATTGGGTTTTGGCACATCGGTTCCTCTATTTGTCTAGTTTTTGAAACTTTGCTTGCACCTCTTATTTGAGCTTGTCATTCTTTGAGCTAGATCTTGTAGTAAATCAACCACTAGTATCCTCAACTGTGCCAATTTCAATTGAGAAGGATCCCATTTCAAGTAAGGTTAGTTTCTCTTCATTTCCTTGACTATTTTCTCAAATTTGTCCACATGTTGTT
Organism: Thuja plicata; assembly: GCA_018584345.1. Taxonomy (NCBI): domain Eukaryota; kingdom Viridiplantae; phylum Streptophyta; class Pinopsida; order Cupressales; family Cupressaceae; genus Thuja; species Thuja plicata. The sequence goes on along the minus strand of MU227386.1, from coordinate 3,918,605 downwards.
TAAGGAAATCATCCCAAACTATCTATTGGAAGATATATCCTACTGAAAATAATTTTAAGGGAGGTATGCTCCCTATCTCCACTTAATTCCCAACTACTAGTAGCTAAAGAAATTGAGGTATGTATCTGATTATTTTATTTATATTTGTTCGGAAAATAAATTATTGTTGTGCTCCATTGTGGAGATTCTGGATGTTGATGCGCTAGATGATGCATCAGTTTAAGGAGTTGGAGCTTTCACTTGTCTATATTTTGACTCTTATTTGCATAACTAATTATATTATTTTGGGATCACCTTAGTTATCTCCAATTGACCCTTTTGTACAGCCTCCAGGTTGATATATACTCCTTGTTTCTATTATAAAAAAAAATTCCTTGGCATTTAACCCCCAAGCAACCTTGTGAAATATGGAAAAAATCTTCAAGTGTGAAACCTTGAAAAGCGAGGTTGAGTCTCCGCAGAAGGTCATCTTCCTTTCCAATCAAGGTGCAATGGTGAAAAAAACTAACAATTAAAGAGCTACTTCTAACCTAATCTAACAAATCTAAGGGGAAATGGAAGAAGGAATGCAAAAAAGTAAATGGAGGTGATGCACCAAATTAGAGTATTGTAATTGCACAAGACAACAAAAAATCCACTCAAACTTACACAAGTTTCTATCTTTATTATCCCAAGGATACACATAAAGATTAGATTCTATAACCATGTTGAAGGAAAAAGATGTATTAACAAACAACACATATAGGGTGTCAATGCAATCATGTAATCTAGAAAAAAATAATGATACATTCAAATACAAAGGGAGGAAACTTTGCACAATATAGTTGAATCGAAAAATAGGTAAAAACAAAGTATTTTATTGATGTAAAGGAAAGACAATATTTACAATTACAGAAATCATAAAATTATATACTAGCAATCACACCTTATTGTGCAAAGGAAACATCGTAGAGTTATGGACAAGTCATTTAAGTATTTTTCCCTTTGTTTGTCACTCCTCATCCTCTCTAGATCTCCTTATCTTTGTATCAATATATATCTTACCATATATATATATATATAACTTTTCCTCTCTAACTCTCCCTCTCTATCTCCCTAGATCTCTTTCTATCTTTACCTCTTGATCTATATCTAACTCTCTATTTGTTTTTCCCCAGCCTCCCACTTTATATTCATCTATATCTCTATCCAACCATCTCTCTTTATCACCCCCTTCCTATACCTTTTAATCTTTACATCTCTAAATTTCTTATCCCATCTCTCCCTCTATATGTATCTCTATCTTGTCATCTCTCTATCACTCTCTATGCCTATATAAAATTATTTCATTTTTTTTCTTTTAAATACCTAAATTATTGTATATAAATGAAATATTTATCTCAATTTAATTTCAATGTATTATTGAGTTAAAAATTATATCAATATATCTCACCATCTATATATCTTTATAACTCTTCCTCTCTATCTCTCCCTCTCTATGTCTCCCTCTGTATTTCCCTAAGTCTCTTTCTATCTTTACCTCTTGATCTATCTCCCACTTTATATTCATATATATTTCTATCCAACCATGTGTCTCCATCACCCCCTTCCTATACCTCTAAATTTGAAAAAGTAAATGTAGCAAACAAGGTAAATTAGCTTAACATATAAAATACTCGGTCTTTATTACTACATGAGATCATATCAAAAGAGCAAAATCTGCCCTATCCATCTTTTCCCCACATGAAGATACCAAATAATGTATAATATGTTAATTTTTTTTAACAAATTTATTAAAAAATTTAAAATAATAAAATATAGATTTAAAGGTATTAATGTCTACTATAATGAAAAATTGTAACAATGAAATGGAAATTTTTTTTTTATAATTTTAATTAATTAAATAGATATATTTCTCTTTTAAACTATAATATTAATAAAAATTTAATGCTTTTCACATTAATTCTCTCTCTCTCTCTCTCTCTCTCTCTCTCTCTCTCTCTCTCTCTCTCAATCTAAATCACTCCCTAAATCGCATATTTACGTAGAGTGGATAGTGTAAAAACAAATAGACGATTGAACATTATCACTTTGAAAAAGTAAATGTAGAAAACAAGGTAAATTAGCTTAACATATAAAATACTCGGTCTTTATTACTACATGAGATCATATCAAAAGAGAAAAATCTGCCCTATCCATCTTTTCCCCACATGAAGATACCAAATAATGTATAATATGTTAATTTTTTTTAACGAATTTATTAAAAAAATTAAAATAATAAAATATAGATTTAAAGGTATTAATGTCTACTATAATGAAAAATTGTAACAATGAAATGGAAAATTTTTTTTTTTTTATAATTTTAATTAATTAAATAGATATATTTTTCTTTTAAACTATAATATTAATAAAAATTTAATGCTATTCACATTAATTTTTTTAAAATATTATTAAAGATTTTCTTAGTCAAAATGAAATTTTAAAATCCATCTTTTATCAAAATCTAGAAACAAAATTATTTCATTTTTTTTCTTTTAAATACCTAAATTATTGTATATAAATGAAATATTTATCTCAATTTAATTTCAATTTATTATTGAGTTAAAAATTATATCAATATATCTCACCATCTATATATCTTGATAACTCTTCCTCTCTATCTCTCCCTCTCTATGTCTCCCTATGTATCTCCCTAAGTCTCTTTCTATCTTTACCTCTTGATCTATCTCCCACTTTATATTCATCTATATCTCTATCCAACCATGTGTCTCCATCACCCCCTTCCTATACCTTTTAATTTTTACATTTCTTCTCCCATCTTTCCCTCTATATGTATCTCTATCTGGTCATCTCTCTATCACTCTCTATGCCTATATATCTCCCCCTTTCTACCTCTCTCTATTACTTTCTCCTTATATCTTTATCTTTATATTTCTCACTCTCTCATTCTCTATTTTTTTAAATATATTTACATCTTTTATCTGCACTCTCCTTCCCTCTCTCTCTCCTCTCCATGTCCCTCTTCCTCTCAATCTCCATCTCCACACCTCTCTCTATATCCTTACATTATATCTTGCTCTTTCTTATGCACCCCTCCCTCTTTCTATCACTATCTCTCGCTCCTCACACACACACACCCTATCTCTCCCCCTCAGACACAAACACACATATCCATTGGCTGTATATCTTGCACTATCCATCCGTGGACACCAGCCATTGATTTGGAATAGGCTGAAGACATCGATCAAAGCATAATGAAGGTGTATTTATCAAATGTAATGACCAGAACACGCTTGAGGATATGCATGCGATATCAGAAAGAACAAACATGGCATGTAAATTGTTTGACAAAATGCTTCAAAGATATATTGTCTCATTGAATGCAGGAAATTTGAGAATGCGTGGATGAAAATATGGACAGGCAGATCAACAACTCTTTTACACCATTGGAATGCTTGGATTATAAAAGGATTGAATCCAATGGAGGTCAAATTTGGTTTCTAGATTCGTGCTCCCATAGTAATGGTGCGAGTTTCTTCTCTATCTATTCAAATTATCTTCTCTGGAACTCATCCCCAGCGAATCCTCATCAAACCCCATTTTATTAGCTTGGATTCTGATTGTGTAGTGATCTGTATGTGTAGTGCATCTGCTTAACTGCACAGGTTACTATGGTTAACGATTGAAATAGTTTTGTCCTCTGATTTTTCCTCGCTTGATGTACAAGGAAAATACACCGTCACCGACCTTCCATCGTGTGTTAGTGTCCCATTATTTTTATTCTCATCCTTGCACAGTCATTTCAAAACCATTATTCAATTACCATTGATTAGAAACTGGATTGGGCCACCATGGGGAAATCAAATTTTAACTTCACTTTTGAATTTATAGTCATGACAAGAGTTCTGGAATCGATATCAAAATTTTCCTCTTATTTTGAAAGTTCCTTAACTTTAGTCAAGTTCTGACAATATATTTGGAACATGCCCCTTCACGCCTTGAACCTTTCTTTCACCTTTAACGTTCTGACAAATATTTTAGAACTACTTGTCAGGCCCGGAATGCTCTTCAAGAATTCTTATTTGGATTTGACCAAGCATTTTGAACTAGTCTGAAAAAACTTGACTGTTGAATTGAGACTTCATTTTACTTATGTTTTCCTTTCTTATATCTAAGTTCCATTTTTGGTGTCAGACCCCAGCACTAGTTCTGGAACTAGTTTCGGGACCTTATTCTTGATTCGAAACTAAGACTTTGGCACGGTGAATGGAAATGGATGAAGATCTGAAAAGTTATGTCATTGGAAAAAAAACTACGGCACAAAGGATGAATGAATTCGCAATTTAAGCCTTAGGGTCACTTTTTGAGAGGGTTTTAAGCTTGTTGAAATTATCTCACATCGGATGTATGAGATAGGCTAAGGGTGGCATAAAATACCATTAGTTTCATCTAGAGATATTTTTTTATGGATTTGTTTGAGATTTTGGATATTTTTTTATGGATTTGTTTGAGATTTTGGAATCAAGGAGTGTTGCAAATATGAGAAAGTATTGTCATTAATGTCAATTAAAGTCTCAAAGTATAAGTTCATATGTATCTATTAGTTTTGGAATGATTCTATATTAGAAGACTATATAAGTATTATAATTAATGCGGAGAGATGCCTAGTGATGAATTTAGATGATATATATAGATGTTTCATGTCTATTCCAAAGCATTGGATTAGCATTCGTATGTATGCATCATAATTTGGCTAATTATGACTATTCTGGTGACGAGATCACAAAAAAAGTATCATTAATATGGTTTGCATTGTTCTATATTGATTCATGTTGGCTTTTTTTTAGTATGATATTGGTGGGTGCAAAATAAAGTTAAATATTAGGTTCCAAGTTCTAATTCCTTTCACAGTAGATTTTGTGAGCTTGTAAGTGTCAGTCTATTTAGAGACAGTGAACCCATTTGATAAAATGCTTTGTATTCCTCCACATTTACATAATTTGTATTATAGTTCTTATATTAGTTTTGTTTGATATAATGTGGTGGTATTTTTTTCATTTGTAGGTGTTTTGGACGTCCACATCATGTTCTAAGGTTTTTTTGTAGGCTTACATTACCAATTCTATCTTCTAAAGCTAACTTGAGTATTTTTGGTTTATGTGGTAGTGTGTGGAGTTGAAGTCAATGATTTGGTTGTGATAGGAAGGTGTGAAAATATGATGTGATTCTTTATACTCTTTCAACATTGCATTGGAGAAATTATTTTGGGCTAACTATCTATGATCTACATGTTACATCTAATCAGGCCAACCTAATTGATGTTGTAGATGATATATATAGGATGAGATCATTTTGAGGATTGCATGAATTGCATCAGGTATTTTATATAATGAGTGGTGTAAGTGAAAAGGTCCACAAGTGTAGATGAGTAGTAATGAAGTCAATTTCATATGTTTAGAATAGTCAATAGTATTCAACATTTCAAAGGATGTATTTCTATTCAGTTCAACAATCATAATTCATTATAATCAAATATATTGTATATTACCCTAAAGAAGTGATATTTAGTGACTGCAAGTCCATTGTATCTTTCCCTAAGGTTGTACACCGTATCTTGCAAGCCGAATCAAGTATAGTGAGTTTCCTGGACCAAGAACCTAAAACTTTGTAAACATTTTTTATGTACCGAGATAGTTCTCATAGTTATTTTTCTCATATTGGGTTTTTCATGTAAAAATCTTCGTGTCTTTATGTGTTTCTCTTTATTTTTTAGTTACTTACTTCTGCACATGTATTAATTGGAATGAATGATTAATAAATGGTTAAATTTCAATGCATTTTGATTCACCTCCCCTCTTGGCATCTGTAAAAGTTTGACAATTAGTATTAGAGCAAGGTTCTTGAAGTAACAATATAAAAGTTGAGGTAGACCCAAGATTTGAACACAATTTTTGAATTTGAATTAGAATAGTATTTGGAAGACATGGAACCACATGGATGAGATGCTAATGCAATTTTATATCTATAAGTATAATTAAGACTAGATCTTGTTGATCTAGAAGAATATCAAGAAAATTTCAAGAAATTAGAACATGTTGTCCATCCAAAGATTCAATTTGTAGAAGGAAATAAGATTGTATGAAAAAAATCTACATATAAAATTTAGAGAGTACATTAAGCTTAAATAAAAATATTTCATCTTAAGGAAGGAATTAAAAGAGGCAAAAGAAATGAATTAACAAGAACTTTAAGCTCAAAGGTGGCAATGATCCTCTTGATGAGATGCTAGGCTTTTAGAAACCAACTAAGAACAAAGTGTTAGAATGAATTTAGAATAACTGAGGGGGTGGGGCGGGTGGANGGGGGGGGGGGGGGGGGGGGGGGGGGGGGGGGGGGGGGGGGTAAATCAGTTATCCTCAGGTCTAGATGTGCCCATTAAAACTTTATACCAATTTGAACAACTCAGATCTACTCAGCAACAATAACATAAAACAACAACATACATATGCAGTTTACTGTTCATATGTAATCAACAAGTAGAAACTTTAACAGTAAAACTCAACATAAACATTCACACAAGTTGACACCAGTATTTTAACGTGGAAACCCAATATGGGAAAAACCACCAATAACATGCTATCAACTTTTCACTCTTCTGAAGTGAGCTTTGTTAGGAGCCAACCCTGTTAAAGGTTACAAAATACACTGCTAAATGTGACCTGGTTAAAGGATTTAATCACCCTGTCAGGAGTGGCCTTGTTAGAGGACTTAGAACATTCCACTTTAATGTCACCTTGCTAAAGGATTCATACAATGACCGTTAGGTCAACCTAGTTAAAGGATTTTGACTGATACAATGGTTAGAAAGTAATCAACAGGTGTGATCTGATACATAAAACTTACTTTGCAAATCCAGATCCAGTTAAGCTCTAATGCTAATTCACTGAGTGGCCTCCATTCTCATTTCAATCTTTATATCTTCTTGGAAATCCTTCAAGCAATCGCTCTTGTAGCTCTCTGCTTCTTTGTTCAGCCTTCTCTGCTAGATCATGCCAATCAGTCAATTAACTATGCAATCTTCTTGCATACTCTACATACTTTTTGAATAACCTCTTGAGGTTATCTTATACCTCTTTCATATAGGTCAGGTACATATTTTTCTGCTTAATCAAGATCATAGATCTTATGTTAGGTCAGATCCAACAGATCTTTCTATCTTTACATTTAATTTCCTTCTCCAATGCAATCACTAATTAAATCTTTGATCCATGCATTAATTATGGTTACCCGTATATTTACATAGTGTGGATCAATCGTGCTTATCCTTAATTAACTTTACATATCCCAATAAAATCAATTGTGTTGGCTAGAGATCTCAAATCTCAACAATTACCAAAATACTGCAGCTCAACCAACACTGTGTTCTTCTGCTCGGTCATCACTAGTTTCCTCAGCAATTTACTAGCGCTCGGTCATCACTGTATTTGCTCGGCACAAACTGTTCACAATAAAATGTCATCAAAAGATAAACAATGCATTACTTTGCCAATGGGCCAACTGATCAAGTACCTGTAAACACCTAAAATTGACTAGGTGTCTCTTAAACATCCAAATTTGCAAATCTCAGCCAATTGCCCTAAATCTCATCAAAATGCATCAAAATGGATTAAAATAATTTAAATGGACATTTATCAAGAAAATTTGACAAAATCAATTAAAATCAAAGGATTAAATAATAATGACATCAAATAATCAAATTTAAGCCTAAAAGAGATCAATCAAATTATATAATTGATTTTAACCAATTAATTGTATAGTTTTAAATCAAATCCAGCCCATTCACTCTTATATTGCTAAATTAATTAAATGATTGAATTAAATAATTCCTAATTTCTTTCAACTCAAATTGATCAACCAATGAGAATTGAGGATTTTGTCTTCTTGTCCCACCCTTTGAGGACAACCATTTAAATGGTCCC
>MU227386.1:3895472-3907943 GCA_018584345.1 Thuja plicata | reverse complement strand
GGGTTTTGGTGGGAGTGAAGGAGATTAAGAGGCAAAAGGAATGAGTGGCTAGGATTAAGTGGTTAAAATGAGGAGTTGACTTTTCAAGTCACATGTGTGTGCAAGTGATTAAGGCTAAAATGGGTTTTTTTTACCTTTTAAGTGTGATTAGGCTGAATTTAGCCAAAAGCAAGGAGAAGTAAGATTTAAATTAAATTAAATTTAATTTAAATGAGGTTTAGAAGAATTTTAAAGAAAATGGAGGGATTAAATAAATAAAATTTATTTAAAAGAAATATGGAGGAAACATATATTAAAATAAATTTTAATATATTAGGGATAGTATTTAAATTAAATTTAAATACAAGGTGATGAATTTATTTAATAAAATTAAATAAATAGTCGAATATAACAAATATAGTTAATCTATAAGAATTAACTATATTGTTATAGGCAATATTAATTAAATTAATATAGAAATGAAAAAGGACAATTTAGGGTGTCTACAATATTGGGGAAATATTGAAAAATACAAAAGAAAAAATATAAAAAAAAAGAGAAAAAGTGCCTTGGTGAAAACCTAGCAATAGGTGCCTTGGCAAAAAAAGTAAAGAGAAATCAATCTGTCCTATGGTGAAAACCACTTCTTGTGGCACCTTGGATAAGTACCATGATGAAAACCTGGCAAACAAACGTCATGCGTAATTCCTTCCTCTTGCACTCTACACTTGGGGGCAAGTTTCATCCATGCTATCCTCCATCTTCCTACCATTCATCTCACTTGCATCCATATTCCCTCTTTTTCCTTTGGTCTTGACAAGGTTGAACATATCCATGAGCATCAAGTATCTTGACGCCATTATCCTTTCCATCAGCTTATTTACTTGCTGCATCCATACTACCCTATCATGATCTTGCTTCTCCCCAATCGACCTTCATTATTCCTAAGTAGTCTTTCCATAATACCAAAGCAATCTCTCATATCCTCCTTCACCCCTTTATCTTGATCGTGCTATCTTATCCACATCTTACCCAAATTGGTCCATTGGTCTTGATCGAAAATGAAGGATGTAAAGTACAAAATTTGTTATCAAAAACCTCTTGACATGTCCACTCTTTTGGACCACTCACTTTCATGACATCAAGTCATTATCCTATATGCTATTTAGAACTGCATCATTGGCGTACATTGCTTATCCAAAAACATGTTTTGCATTGCTATATCCTTTCTACTTAACTTGGGTAATCTTGAGGAGATGGTTCTATGAGTCACATTCGCATGCTTCATCCATCATGACTTTTCCCTTTCTAATCCATCAGCTTGCAAATCCATCCTTCATGTCCTATACCTTGCTAGACATTGGGGGCAAACCAATGTGATCTTTTTTGAGAGATGGTAAATTCTAAAATTCCCAAAAAATAAAAAAATAAAAAATCTCTAAAAAATTTCAAAAAATAAAAAATCTCTAAAAAACTCAAAATCTCTAAAAATCCAAAAATTTGCTTAAAGTCTCTTTGAACTACATTGTCAAATCGTTGTCACATACTAGGTTTTATTTGCCCAATCTTTATACATGGTTCACTTATCACATTGTGGGCAAATCATGAATTTTGGTACTAAACGGATTCAAGAGTGCTACATCTCAGTCACACATCAGAAGAGGATTTTCATAAATCAGAGGAGAGATATTTTGGAACCTTTGATGGATATCATTGTTCAATCCAAACAGTTTGATTGTATAACTTGATCCTTGAGCTTCATTGACCTTATTTTATTAGGATTAAAAATTGACAACACCCTACATGATCAGAATGTTTAGAATTCTTTTTGAAAATCATGATACATTGCAACGCACTTGGAATTTTTGATGAGTTTTTCATTGATTTTTTTTGAGTCATGTTCTTTTTAGCTAATCAATGATGTTTCGACTAGATTGGCGATGATGGAGACATGATGTTTTTTTAACTTCTGTGTGATTGTTTTGAGGAAGATTCTTTAATTTGTGTGAATTAGTCTAAGGACATGGTCATCAAAGAACCATTGAGGAAATTCATATAGGAAGGAGGGTTAACCTTTGTTTGTTTACGCAAAAGGATACCTTGGCTATTTTGATCTTCAATTTCTTAATACCAACATCCACTTGCAACATTGAATCTGATTAAACCGATATTCATATTCTCATAGTTGGTCATTCAACTAGTGAGGTTTGTACTCAGTTTTGCAGAAGGTTACCAAATGAGATGAAATTCATATTCATATTCTTATGGTTGCAGTGGCACTAGTAAGGATTGTATCGACTTCTAGTTTCACAATGCTCAATGATGAAAATATATCTCTGTTTGCATTTCTTTCACAAAACTCAAGGACAATTAGTTGCATTGCATTTCATTTTTCATGATAGATTAATTACATGTTTATGGTATTTTTCCTTAATCAAGGGGGTGGAAGTTAATCATGGTTACATCATCAAATTTCTAATCAATGTCCTCAAATATCTGATCCATCAAATTGATCAATGCTACATCAAGGATATCATCACTATACATCTACTCAACTAGGGGCAACTTCACCATCTAATCAACTCAGAGAAACCTAATTCTGTTCATCACCTGAATCACATCTTCACCTGACTCATATCAAATGACCCTATCTATAAGCCTCCCAACATTAATCTTCCCATCAAATCAAATCCAATCAAATATCAATCAGTCAAATGATCCAATTGATCATCTAGCGTCAATCATTTATCCTATCATCCATTTGCTCATTTTGAGCGCATCAAATTTTCTAACTCTAGATCTTGAGGAAGGAAAATCAATCCATTTGTTCGTCTCTCTAGATATTGAGAACGAATTATTAGTTTATCCAATCAATCCATCAACCTACTTATCCTATCCGATTGACATCAATACAACATCAACCAAGTGATTCTAACTGAAATCAAGTGATATATGAACATCATCAACTTATCTCAAACATCAACAACATTTTCTCAATCATAGTTGTTATCATCAAATTCTTTTCACATTGGGGCATGTTTTGTTGCCAGGATCATCATCAATGTTTTATCATAAATGAAATCATCTTGGATTTATTCATCATCAGTTTCATCAAAATTTTGGCATTCAGAACATCAAAATATTTTCATTTTTGAGGGGGCATCATCATATTATCAAATCAAGATTCTGCATTACATTTTATATCAGATCTGGGGCATTAAAAATTCAAACTTTATTAGTGGGGCATCCTTCATCAAGTTCTGCATCAGGGTTTCACATCAATCAGGGTTTCATATCAGGTTTTGCATCAAATCATCATATCAGGTTTTGCATCAGCAATCAGTATCAAATCAATGATGAGGACATCAAGTTTTCTTTGAATCAATGCACTTCACACATCAATTCAAAGAGGGGCATTTGTAGACACCTAAAATTGACTAGGTGTCTCTTAAACCTCCAAATATGCAAATCTCATCCAATTGCCCTAAATCTCATCAAAATGGATTAAAATAATTTAAATGGACATTTATCAAACAAATTTGACAAAATCAATTAAAATCAAAGGATTAAATAATAATGGCATCAAATAATCAAATTTAAGCCTAAAAGGGATCAATCAAATAATATAATTGATTTTATTCAATTAATTGTATAGTTTTAAATTAAATCCAACCCATTCACCCTTATATGGCTAAATTAATTAAATGATTGAATTAAATAATTCCTAATTTCTTTCAACTCAAATTGATCAACCAATGAGAATTGAGGATTTTGTCTTCTTGTCCCACCCTTTGAGGAAAGCTATTTAAATGGTCCCCCCATTTGAAACCATTTGAGGGATCAAACTCAACCAAGCACTAACCTATGGTTAATTCACTCTACCCCCTACCCTTGGGAAATTGCTATAAATACAAGCCATTTTATATGCATTTGATATCCTAGAAATTCAAGAGCAAATCATCCTTATTATAGGCAATTTGAGAGCAATTGAGCATTTGCATAGCATCATTTTGAGAAGCAATTATTGATTTCATAGCATGAATCATGAGCATTTAAGTGGAAAACACACACATCTTTGAGCATTTGAGCTAGATTAAGCATTTCATATCAATTTTCTCATTCTAGGATTGTCCTTGAGAGAGATTAAGGCTAAGAGCTCTCTTAAAAAATCTTAGATAGGGAACCATGAGATGTCATGGATTTAATTATAATTCTTAGATTAAAATTGTATTTTCTTTCCATAGAGTTGTTGTTATTGATCCTAATTTCATGAAGGTGTAAATTCTGACACACAGTACCCTTTTGATTTCCCATAACTCAACCATTCCACTTGGTCTTCTTGCTAAATATCCTTCATCAATCAATAGATATAGTACTCAAATAGATAGCAATAGTCTCACCAGTTAAGGTTTGACATCAATGACAAAACAACAATTGTTTCCATTGTAGCTTTCCAACAATATTTCCAACATAAAGGTGGTCCCAATTTTGATAAAGGAGAAATTTTTAAGACTCCCAACAAGGATGAAAAGGGAAAGGGAAAGGTCAAATATGAATCCAAGAATAATAATGAAGATCAAAAGAGTTCCAATCTAGTTTGGAACAAGAAGAACTTCTAGAATCACGCTCCTCATCATACCATGTATTCTCCATCTTTCAATGGTAAATATTTTTCATGCAACAAGATTGGACATAAAGCTGGTGAATGTAGAAGTCACATAAGATCTCAACCATTTAATGGTAAATTCTATGCTTGCAATAAAATTGGACATAAGGAAAATGAGTGTAGAAGTATAATGATGAGGAATGGATTCATGAATGTAAACAATGGTAGGAATGTTTAGTCCTTCAATGGTTACTGTTATACATGTAAAAATTTTGGGCACAAGGTTGTTGAGTGTATGTCTAATTTCAAAAGAAGTGTAATTTTTTTACAACACGGTCCTACATGTTACAATTGCAATAAACTGGGACACATTTCTAGGTTTTGTAGAGGAAAGAATGAGAAGATCTATGTTCCTGTGAAGAAGATTAATGTTAATGAGGAAAAGGAGAATATTTAGAAGACATGGGTGAATAATTATAATGAGAATGAAGAGGGAAGGGAAAAGGATGATTCTACATTACATGTTGGTGCAGATGTTTCCTCTAGAAACTTAATAGAGAGCATTTTCTAAGTGGGATATTTGATTGAAGATCTTGTGAACCCCCTTACGGTTGGTATGCCAGATAGTTTTTGGAATGGTATATTTTTTGAAGTTCTTTCTGGAGAATTCTAAGTCTTTGCAGAGACTTGTGGATGTATTTGTGTTGTTTGTGCATATAGAGTAGTATCTTTATGGTGTACATTTATAATGGATCAAATACATTTATGGTGGAACACTTTTGGTTTGAAGGGAAAGGTTAATTTCTTATTTTACATTCATTTAGATCACTCGTGATTGTATATTGGGAAAGGATATCTCTTAAATAGTGAATTCTAAAAACCCTAGTGATAATAATTTTTAAAGGTATCTAATACTCTTGTACTATTTGTTCTATTTTTTTATGATCAAATGTATACTCCTATTGTTTTTGACATTTTAATGAAACCACAACCAAAGTTTAAGTCATACCCATTTGTGGATGCGGAGAAGGATAAGAATGGTGCAATTTCAAAGGTATTGATTGATGCATTTTACACAGAGGATGTTAGGGCTTACATTAATGTGATTCAAACTAAACTAAGTCACCTTAAAATTAATGATTTTTCGAAGGAATTGATGAAAGATGGTTTTTAGGCTTTAAAACAACAATATAAGATCATTCCAAAGATAAGTTTGAACATCTAGAAGGAGTTTCCAAACTTTAGTTATTAGCTTGACTAGATAAGGATCATTATTAGCCATATCCATGGAGATGTGATGTATTTGGATCGACCACAAAAAATTATAAAGGATTACATTAGGAATTTGATGGGGTTGTGTAGATATGTCACAATTCTGGTCTTGAAAGTAATAAAGAATGCCATGATCACCTAATGAACTAGTACACAATTGGATAAAAGGGCTATGAATATTGAGCACACCATTGATCTAGGTGTTTTATATGTAACCAATTGAATCACATATAAGATATACTATTAGAACTATGAGGGATTACAATTTATATTGCACATCAAATGGTGGTCAAAAGAGAGACATTTGATCACTATGATTTTTTGAGACAACAATTACTAGACAATCGGGACAAAACAAAGAACAAAAAAATACCCTTTCAGGTTTGGGTCTCTGATCATCTATCTAGCCTTTCTATTTTAAAATGAGTTTTTGGGTGTTAGGGGTAAGATTTGAAAAACATTATCCCCATTTCTAGTGTAAATAAAATAGTGCTTTAGAAATTTTAAGGATGAAAAATAATCACACAATACCTTATACTAGGAGTGGTTCAAGAATTTCTAGAGTAAGTTACAGGAAAGAGAAATATTCCCTAATGAGTTGATCCATAAATACAAGAATGAGATCACCTTCTTGGTGAGAAAGGACCATTATTTCACTGAATTTGTAGAATCAATGACTTCTTGGTTACCAAATCTCCCGTTTTAAGTGTGTACTAAAGATGTAGATAAGAACATTCAAGTGTTGATACAATTGTCAGTAGATCTAGAAGAAGAAATATTTGTTATAGTAGAAGAAATATTGAACATAATGATCCACAATAAGTATAAAAAGGACCATGAAAAGAGAATGGAGAATGTGTATTAGAAGATAAAACTAACCCCAATGTCAGAAGCTTTTGTATTGCCCTCTCTAAAAGGAGCCTTTGAGATAGCTTAGAGAAGAACAAGGTATAGTTTAGTTCCCCCTCTTGCAATTTTTTTGGTTCCTTTAGAACCCCGGTGAATGATATATCAATTTAAAAGGACCAAATAAATAAATAGAAAGATATAAAAGAGAAATTAGGTCTAGAAGAAGTAATAGTTGAGGAGTGGCTTATTAGTAGCAACACCTATAAGGAGGAGAGAGAGAGATGTGATGAATAAAAGAACCAAAAGAGTAATAAAATAAAAATAGAAGGATGAGGATGAAGAGGATAATGTGCCTCTTATCTTAAGAAATAACACCAAAATCTCTTTAGTGGAGACTGTTGTAGAGAAGAAGAAAGAAATGGAGAAAGAAATAGAAAAAGAGAAGAAAAAAGGAAAGAATAAGAAGAAAACAAATGATCATTCGGTTGATATCGGTTATCAACATTTAAACATGTTAAGTTTAGTAAGCTACATGGGACAACATAATTATTTGGAAGTGGTTGATGGTTTATGCATGGGTGCCTCTCCGGTGGACAAGGAGACCGTAAAATAATATATAATTTTGTATATGAATAATTTTGATAAGCATCTTGATGACATTTATGGCAAGCTTCCAAATGAGTTGAGAGAAGCATTGAGTGAGAAGAGGAAGGAAATAGTATTAAGAAAGATAATATTTGGGCATATGGTTTGAACAAGGTATGTGGCTCCTTGACTCATGAAGAAAAAGCTAAGATTTATATATCTCTTGGAAGCATCTTCAAAACTACGGAAATGGTAAATATCCTTATGTGTGAAGATCTAGATAATGAAAACATACTAATCAAACATATAGATGAAAAGACTATTGATATGATGGAGAATATATTTCAGAGCATGTCTTCCCCATCCATGAATACCAGCATAGATTCAAGTCCAATTGGCACCTCTCTTTCAGATATAACAATAAGTGTTCCTAATGTAGAAGATATTGAAATTTCTCTAGAGAAGTCATAGGAAGAGTAGAAGAGTAATGATGTAGGTACAAAGAAGGAATATGATTAAAAAATAGGTCCAAAGAAGAAAGGATAAGAGAGGATGAAAACAAAGAAGACTCTAGAGAAGGTGAAGAGTTCAGAGAAGGAGGTTGAGGAGAAGAAATTTGAAGAGGAGAAGAGTGAATATTAGGTGGAGAATCTTCTAAACCTCCAAAGATTTTGTTTTAAATTTTTTGAGAATGAAAATGTAGTTTGGACCTATTGTTACACCTGAAGTACTATAAGTACCAATGTCACAAGGTTAATTTTATCTTTATTGATTGAATCCTTTACACAAAATTCATCTTGGTGATATCCTTCATCACTCATCCTGCATGGATTTCATAAAATATGATATGTTGAACATAAAAATGATAGAAGATGCAGTGAAGATCCTATATAGAGGCCTTCTAGATATAAAAATTGATGAATCATTGACTAGTGTAGAGAAACTAAAAAATATGCACTATGGTTTCAAGGTGCATTCTTCCAAATTCAAAACTACTCAAATCTATAGATTTGAAGGATGCATAAAATAAGATTGAAGACAAAAGTTTGGAGAATTGAGTAAATAGATGTGTAATAGAATACATCCAGCTACAAGAAGACCTTGATGATTTTTTATTTTTTTAATGAAGTAGTTGCAATGTATAAATTTTTTCACTAGTGGCCCCATCTCATCAAATAATATCAAGGATCAGATCGATATAATAGAGTCACAAATTGTACAGATGAATAACACATTGATTTGAAGAGAGATGCAGATGGCACTAGGAAGAATCCTGATGAAAAAATTGTATTTATAATCTAACCTATTGACATATCAAAAGGAGAATATTTAAGAACAAATATTTTCATTTGAGAGATATTATAGATTTGAAACTCACTGGTAAGGTTAAATTTTTTGAGGAATCACAATAGTTTGACTAGGTAATCAAGATCGTGAATAGCGTAAAGGAGATAGATGATATTCTCTTGAATATTGGGAGTCAATGTAATATTTTGTCTTTGATGGGAGATGAGTGGAAGACCATCTGGGTGCATTGAAGGTTATTCATCAAGGAAGCTTTCTCCCATCTAAGTGATTTTTCCATTTTTTCCTCTAAGACAATTTTGTGTAGGTATACATATGTGGGTAAGTAGATGTTGGAGTACATTTTTGGTTTATTAGAGCACTATATTTTTTCATATTCTAAGGGGAAGTTGATGGAGATAGGGGGAGAGACTATATATAGGAGGAGTATTGTACATAAGTGTTGTAAATAATGTTGTGAAGATGGTTAAGTTTTGTAGATATGAAGATTTGAGTTAAGGGGAGTAATGACATTGAGTAATGTAGATTTTGTATAATGATCCAGAGATTCTCTACGTCTTTGATAAAAGATGGAGATTTTTGTGGAGATGGTACAAATATTTCCATCATTGAAAAAGGGGGAGATTGTTGTAAATATGAGTAAATATTGTCGTTCATGTCAAAAAATTTGTAATTGATGTCAAATAAGGTTCAAAATTATATTTTCAGTTGGATTTTTTGGTTTTGTGCTCCTAGTAGGATTGGAAAAATCCTTAAGTGGCTTCTTACCGAATGCAAGGAATTAAGTCCTTGAGTTGTGACTACACACCATGTGATTAGAATCCACCCTTATTTATTGAGTTTATGTATGTCAATTTAAGTGCAAGGGAATAAGTTACTCACCATATGTATTCCCCTTAGTTGAGACTGAAATATTTGAGTTATATAAGTCAATTGTGACTTCCAGAGAGAGGGTTATTGGGTCATGCCTCCAACCCTAAGACCCCCTAACTATTATTCTCTCGCAAAGTCTTGATTATATCATATCTTTTCTTAAATGAAAAGATATGTTGTTTGAAGATCAAAGAAACATCAAGTTGTTGGCCTGATCCTATTTTAGTGGACCTTGAACTTAAGATGTGAACAAGTGTTTGAAATTGTGTTTCTATTGTGAAAGACCAGTGGAAATTTGGGCTATAGGAGCCTTAGCCATACCCTATTATATTTCAGCCACAAAGTCTACAACCATACTATTTTCATTTTTTCTAAGCGTTTGCAATAAAAAATTGTAACAAACCCTAAGAAAAAATTCAAAAAACCTAGTTATCATGAAAAAATGCCACAACTATCAGTCCAAAACAATGCAATTGTGAGATTATTTATTGCAAATGTCTGTCCAAAAATATAATTATCAATCATACCATTTGATGAAACAGTTAGTTTATTCAACACAATCATCAGTATAAATGTTGCATCTATCATTTTATGCTCCATAATTAGTGGAATTATCACTACATGTGAAAAATATCCTCCACAATTGTATGTAAAATTAGGGTTTCCAAAACTAAAAAGTATGATAAAGTATAAAACTAAAAAATTGCAATTGGCATCATAAAAATGGAATTTTGATTTAGGTTTTGCATTAGTTTTCACAATCTAGGTCAAATCAATCTTGTAAAATCTTACATTTTTTTCAATCTCCAATTTCCATTTTAGGGTTTAGATTTTCAATAGGATTACCTTGTCAAAACATACTTAGTGTTTCAATCCTTCCTTTGTCAATCAATAGTCCAAATTTTCAATCATTGTAGGGTTTCACCTTGTATTCCAAATTTTCAAACAATAGGCCCAAAAAAAATTCATCTTTGCATTGTCAAATCAGTAGTTTGAATTTATCATCATAGACCTTGCATCTTTGATGACTTGCACATTTATATTTAGGGAAATATTTGATGTTTTTTTAAACCAAAACTTGAATCATACTTTAGTCATTGCTAGGATATTTTAACCTCATCAATCAATTATCTCTTTGTCAAAAAAATTCATCAAGTCAAAATCCTAACTCAATTGTCTAGTGAAGGGTAATACTTTTGTCAATCTCCACCACATCATTTTGTCTTTTGAGGTCTAGGTTTCCCTTTCAATTACTTAGGTTTTCATTCATATGATTCTGCTCCCATATTTTTGATGCAGGAGCATCCCAGGGTAGTTGGCTATCCTGCATGTTTGGGAGATTTGATGGAGTCGTGTGGACTTATTTTCATGTGTGAGGGGTTTGGTAGAGTTGGATAAACCTACTTGGGTCTTGGGTAATTGGTTTTGATGTATTTAATGGAACTTGGCATGGTCTTGGTTGCTTGGCATGGACTGGGAGGAGCTCGACTTTGCTTAGGAATTTGGTGCCTATTACAGGCCATATAAGTAATTTTACACAAAGAGTTAGAGGATGATAATTTTAGGGATTGAAGAGGGCCTAGATTTCTACCTACGGTTTGAAGCGTGAGTCCTAATTCATCCAGAGCTAGGAGATATTGCGATTTTACTAAGACATCAATTTTGGGCATTTAATTGTTGTTGTTGGCCGACTTGTGGTATTTAATTTATGTGTTTGTATTTAATTTATGTTCTGGGCCGACCTGTGGCTTAGATTGGTATAAGTAGGGTTTGTGGGGGAAGTCTTTAGATTTTTATCCATCCATCCTAGAGCAGAGGAAGAGGTAGAGGAGTGAGTTTTGAGAGGAACTAGTAGCTGTGGCATGGGAAACAAGGAGATTGCTTGGTGGACTTGCGAGCATAAGTTTGGATCTTCCTGGAGGTTTCTACCATAGTGTGGCTAGGGTTTGGTTTGTATCTTGCGAGATCTTGTGGAGTTCCTCTTGTAATTGCATTATATTTGGCCGTAACCCGAAAGGCCTTACATCCGGGCATGTTGGATGAAATATGATGATTCTATTATAAGTATTTTCATTGTGTGGATCTAAATCTCTGTGTTGTTTTTTTCATTGTGTGGTTATTTTCTGGGGCTAGGATGGATTCTACTACTTTCCCCTTTATCAAGTGGTATCAGAGTGAAGGTTGTTCCTGAGTGTGTGGACAGAGCACCGAAGGTGAGGCAGTTTGCACCAGGACTGTGGAGAGGATTTTTGAAGATTTTAGAAGATGGCTCTGAGAAGATTGAATCCTAGGGAAATGGATGATCTTCGTGATACTGTGGAAGAAAAGGGTCTTAGAAAATACTAGGGCATAACTCATATCTGAGCTTGCACTAATGAAGAGTGATATGATTGTTGAGATTATAAGTGCTTTAGGTGGTGTGCCTCGACATGTGGGTACTGAAGATGGTTATGAGGAAGCTAATGAGGACTTTGGGACTACTAGATCAAGTAGTAGAGTTGAATAAGATGAGAGACCTAGCGGAAATAGGGTTGTTCAATTGGATAGATCTGGACCTCAGTTGAAGCTGAAGCATAAGATGGAGGTTTCTAATTTCTCGGGTACTTTGAATCTTGAAGACCTGATTGATTGGATTGGTGGATTGGAAGACTACTTTGAGCTCGAGGATATTGAAGATCCGCTTAGGGTGAGGATAGCACAGACCAAGCTGAAGGGACATGCTGCTCTTTGGTGGAAGGATTTATAGCAGGATAGAGAAGAGGAAGGTGAAATGAAGATCACTAGATGGAGATTGATGGTAACTAAACTGAAGGCTAAGTTCATTCCTACTGATTATGAACTTGAGTTGTTTAAGAAGTTGCAGAATTTGAAACATAAGGATATGACTATGAAAGATTATATAGAGGAGTTTTACAAGTTGACTATTCGGTCTGGACATAGAGAGTTGTCTAAGGAGAAGGTGGCTAGGTATATCAATGGTTTGAGATTCAATATTCAGGATG
>MU227386.1:3862404-3885103 GCA_018584345.1 Thuja plicata | reverse complement strand
CTTTATGCAAATCTTACTACCATCCTTGAATTAGCCTCCTTCTTAGACTGTCAATAGGCTTTAGGTAAGACCGGTGCTACTATCATGAGTCAACCTTCTGGTAATCTTTTAGGATATACCTCAATTATAATAGACTGTTAAGTCCTGCTCTGTTAAGAGACTTATTGCTTCAATGGTTAAATTGAAACAAAATGACCTGTTCCTAATGCAACTTAATTGCATATTTTTAGGTCTATTTACTTACAATATCTCTCTGATCAATGTAACACTACAATTCCTTTGTACTTAACTCTTTCTGCTCTATGATGCTGTGCTTCTCTGCTCATTGGTGTTTGTAGAATTCTTTAGCTCTTCCTTAGCTTGATTGATCAGGACTGCATGAAGTTAATCCTTCATCAGTTTCTCTTCAGCATCTTCTTTCAGTTCACTCCCCCGTGTATCTGATTTCTTATCAACCACACTTAGAATGAATTATGCTTGTGTCTTAAATAGACATGATTTTCCTTAATTCTAGGTTCTTGATTCTTGATTCTTGATTCTTGATTCTTGGCATGAAAAACAATCTAGCCAAATTGATTTATGGCTTTAACTCCTGATTTATCTCATAGCTATCTTCTTGCCAATTGTATATATCACTTACTTAACTATGGTCAAATAAAACAAATAAAAAAACCAGTTAAGTCTATCCTTTAGCTCTGCCAGCTAGATATTTTGTCATTTTCTGATGTCTCTGTTCCGTCGGTCAATTCTGCAATTCGTCGCCGGTGACAACTGCCAGTTCCATCAATGTCACTTTAGTTAGCTTCAGGATCTCCATCCATCAAGCATCATTGGATCTTTCTCATCGGGCAACACTATTTTTAGCGTGTCGGGCATCATGTGATTCTGCTTCGTCGGGCAACACTATCTTCTTCTCGTCGGGCATCACTGTGAATTTTATCTCTGTCTTTACCGATGGTGTGCACTCCACCGGTGTAGTCTGTGACTTAGTGAATACTAGATTTTTATGCATTGCTAAAAGCATAACCTTTATTCCATTAGTTCTCTAAAGTCTTTGGCATGACCATACAGATGATATCAAGTTGACATTAATGACAATACAAACCATTAACTGATTTAATGTATTGCATCATCTTCAACTTAATATAGTCAATCATTTAATTAGTTGCATGTCATCACCAAGTCCCATTCATAATCCACCTCCTACACAAGACCATGATGTCCCTTCCACTTCATCCAATGATCCTCTTCCATGTCAATATCAAAGTATCCCTTCATCTCCTTGTTATAATCCTCCATATCCATGTCAATATCCTATCATCCCTCCATCTCTATGTCATAATCCTGTATGTTCACCAAAAGATACCACCATCCCTTCATATCCATGTCATCATCCTCCATATCCACCTCAAAACCCTATCACCCCTACTCAAGATATTCATAAAAACTTTACATATCACATTGGTTCCTCTACTTTCATTCATTTTGGCCTAATTAATGAGCTTTTAATTACTTCCATAACATATCCACCTTGAAAAGAATCACATATTTTTTCAAAATAAATCAATATCACATTTCTAATAATATTTGTCAATTCTTTATCAAGGCAAAGGGTTAGGCCTCAATGAACAAGGTATATTAGAACCCGTTTATATTAAATAAAATTCTAGATTTTATGGCCTTGCCTACATAAATCATACTCAAGATGTTGGTGTGATCCCTCATAAATATCACATTCCTCCATATAAACCCAAACATACATCTTCCTCACCCTCAAAATCTATTTGGGATCCTTATATCCCAAATTCAAATTCTTTATCCCTTCCATCCATCTGAGGTCCTTATATCCGTCCATAAACTATTCATATACCCCTAATTCACAATCTACTTACTCTTCCTTAAATAAAAACCAAAAAAAAGGCACACATCCTTGAGAACCTTCCAACCATCCATCTACATGAACCCATAAAAAGGACCTTTATCTCATCCCTATACATCCATTAATCCCAATCCTCTTGGAAGAAATTTGGATACCAAGCATGAAATTCATGTTTGAAAATCCACATACATCAAAGGATCAACATGTCTAATCTAAAAGACTCTTGATCTCTAAGTTTTGTTGATCATTAGTGTCCCACACTTAGTCATTTATCTAGGTAGTTTTAGTCGGTCATCACTACGGTTGAGCTATCTAGCACAATCGTTGCCGAGTAGATAATAGTTGCCAAGTCACACGGTATCAAGTTTAGCCCATGCCAAGCACCAAAAATTTTGTTATGTATGTCAGGAATGACACAAATTTTGAGCATTTAATATTTTTAACATGATAATTACGCATTTAATTATTTGATCCCACCACATAGCATGGAGCCAATCAGAAAATTGGATTGTCCTAAGCAGCATAAGAATTTGACCCTGATCATTGATCTAGATCTAATTTCCAGATCCGTAAAGTATATTAAGATTGCTTCTTACCCTAATTGGGAGAGTACTTAGAGAGATGGTGTATGCGTACATGAGAGATGTGCGAAGGGTTGTTTTGATAGAGGAAGCATAGATGTAGCAGAGTGAAAGTGCAGTGAGCAATAGAGTAAAGATATATCAGATTATTAGATTAGAGAAGATATTGAAAAGAGGAGATCCATTATCAGTATCAGAGTGCATATCAAAGGATCAGATCTTGAGACATTCTAACAAGTGTATCATGTGAAATATCTTAACAGAGTGGTTCTAACAGACCTTTCTAAATCTCTTAGCCGAGTGCTTACTTTTTTGTAAGTTTAAATCCTTTTACAAGGTAGATTGTAATGATTTGTAGCTCTTAACTGGGCAGACCTTTAACCAGGTAGATTACATATTATGATCAAATCTTTTATCCCTAACAGGCACACTTTATTACTACAGTAGTGAAGATTTTTGTGGGTGTCATCCCCACCCCAATTTTACCTTATTGGGTTTCTGGGTTACCAAAATTCTGTGTCTTGAGTTATTTATTTACTATCATGGATGCTACTAGATGATAGATCAATTACATTTATGCATTATTATGGATCATTTTGTTTTAAGAGATAAAAATTATAAGATCTGATTCACCCCCCTCTCAGTATCTTGCTTTCCCATATTGTATTTCTAACAATTGGTATCAGAGCCCAGTTCTCCTAGAAAATGTTTTAATCAGCTTGAGAGTGCAGATCTTGAGATGGAGATTTACAAATTGGGTAAATTCATTGAGAATCAAAAGATTGAAATTCAGCTAGCATTACATCAGCTTGAGATAGCAAGACATGAATTGAGAAAGTTCTTGATATCTAGGAAATATTTGGCCAAACAAATGAATTACACTCATTATTAGGAAGAAGACACTACAAATCTATTTCAAAATGGAAACTCTACTAAGAGCGATACAACAATTTTAGATCTACTAGAAATGAACAATACATTGTGTGAAGAAGTCAGAAACCTGAAAAGAGAACAAGAAATGCAAACAACAAGACTATGTGAAGTAGTGAAACAAAAGAAGAAATCTGAAGATGACAAAGCTATGGATGAAGAAGACAAAAGAATGATGACTATCAGACTTGATGAAAGGACACATGAAGTACAAATGATGAAAAATAATCAGGTTGACATGGTGAATCAACTGTTACTTGCAAATCAGGAGATCAGTAGGAAAGACATGGAAATTGTGAATCTGAGATCTGAGAATAGTCAATTGAAATATGAATTGAGATCTGAGAAAGAACTTAATGAAAGGTTGAACAGACCCAATGAAGCTTTGACTCATTTTTAAAATCTAATGGAAGCATCAAGGAGATCTAAAGATTGTTTTGGATTAGGTCACATCGAACAACATACATCTACTGAGAAAGGAGAATCATCTAAGATTGGTGAAAAGAGGAATGCAAAGTCAAAGAAAAACAAGCTTGTATGCCACCACTATGGAAAACCAGGACACACAACAAACATCTGCCAAAACAAGAATGGTAATTCCAATCCTAAACCTAAGTTCAATGGTTATTGATTTAACTGTAAGAAGTTTGGACATCAAGCACATGAATGTTGGAAAAAGGCAAATAATGCACCTCCCACACCTAGATTCAATGTGTATTGTTACAACTATAAAAAATTTGGACATAGAGCACAAGATTGCATATCTAATGCTAAAAAATAATGGACATCAAAGACACAAGAAAAAGCACCAAGGAAAGGTAACACTTACAATTGGGATTACAACACATGGCATAGTTGTCATTATTGTGGTGAGTATGGGCATGTTCCAGAAAACTGCATAAAGACACATTTTAGAGGAAAATCCAAGAGTTGGATGAATGGAAGCCTAGTTTGCTATAATTGTCTGAAAATTTGGTCACACTAGGAAGGATTGAAAGACAAGGGTACCTACTCCTACTGTTGAAGAAATTAGAGCACATATGAACCAGACATGGATAAAGAAAATAGAATCGAGCAAAAATGAAACTACTGAAGCCGAGGTCACCCAATCCAATGGATCAGGTGATCACACCATCACTAATTAAGCAAAGAAAGGTATGTAAGGAACTATGTTTATATCTCATTTCTTTTATCAGTTCCTAACATATAAAGTGCAAAAGTCCATATCTGCATATGCTAAGATGCATCAGGACATATTTTTGAGACATGTACCTAGGAAAGTCAATATGCACTATAGGTGCTGAGCAACAGTATTATTGTACACTGAGACCGAGTTCTCTAGTATGTGCTGAACTAGTATGGGTTGTGACCAAGAGATAGATGAGTTTTGTGATTCGGCCGAGGACAACTGTTTGGCACTCACTCAATGGAAAAAAAACTTTTATTGCAAACCTAACTTTTGAACTTTGGAGCCTATTAAGGAATGAGCCGTTCATCACTTATTTTTACCTTGTGATTGAGAATTTCACAGAGTGTTGGAGCATTTGTGAACTTGATTTATACAAATATCTTTCGAAGACTTCTACAGTGTGCCATTGGCTATCCTGAGTAAAATAGCAAATTTCAACATCTGTCGAGGTATTTTATTCATCATCTTTGAAACCCTATTTCTTTCAAAATCATGGCCTCTATTTATTCCACAATAGTGAAGGGTATGGTGAAGGAGTTGCTAAACGTTCAATCGGTAAGGAGCGACACCTGT
Organism: Thuja plicata; assembly: GCA_018584345.1. NCBI lineage: Eukaryota > Viridiplantae > Streptophyta > Pinopsida > Cupressales > Cupressaceae > Thuja > Thuja plicata. Next base: position 3,879,951 of record MU227386.1, on the reverse strand, counting down.
GCACCTCCTAATTTTTGAGTAGTTCCTAAGATTGCCATCCAGGGTGATCTGATTGGAGCCCTATCATCCATTCCACCTAAGGTACTCATGATTTATGATATTAGGTCATGTTATATGTGCAAGATAAGTGAATTTGGCAATCATGAGCTAAGAGAATCTTACATCAAATTGTGCAAATATGGAGCCCTGAAAGTTGAACACAAACATTTAGCCGAGAGAGGGTTAACTCATGCCCTAGACTTTTCGAGGGATTTCAGAATGGAATGGATCAAGATTTTTCTTAGTCATGTACATGACATGAACATATGACTGGAAAATGGACTAGTTAATATTACAAAGGAAATCATCCATCGTGTAACTGGTTATCCAATTCTTAATGGGAAGAGAACCATGCGATGCCAGAGTAAGGAAAACATAGAAGAATTTACTGGAGCCGTTTGGAATAAAAGAGGGATGACAATCTCTACTATTACAGATTTGGAGCTTGATTTTGTGGTTAGGGTTATTTCTCATAAGTTTTATTAGTCGAGCTGACTGGACAGTGTCCCATACATTGCAGTTAACCAGGCTTGGAAAATTGTGAAGAAGGATCATACTTATGACCTTGCTGAGCTTCAACTAATGCAATTGGCTGAGAACCTTTCTTCAATCAGAAAGGAAAAGAATTCAATGTGTAAGTTTGGTTCTCTGCTCGTTTGTATATTTTTCTACATACATAATACATTTCCTACTTTTGGAAACATAGTGTGGAAAATAGATAGACTTATTACACAGAAAATCAATGCATTTATCCAGCAATTAGGTGATAATTTTGACAATGTGATGGGAACATATTTTATCAAATTTAAGAAAAAGATGATATTGAGGAGTAGAGTTCCCAGATCACTAGTTGAGAAACATTATGAGGATGTTTTTTTCCTAGTAGACACAAATTTCACCTATGTGCAGGTAGTAGTGCTGAGGGTATCATGGCTATGACCATTACGTTATGAAGTGAATATTGATGAGACATCTGCAACAATAACAACTCTATTGGCAGAGGAAATTGATGGTGTAGACAAACATTTTGGAAACTATGAAGAAGCTAAATCCAAAATCTCTATGGATTTGAAGGCTAGAACTATGGAGAGGAAAAGGAAGAAGATTGTCAAAAATCTAAAGAAGATGGTTGGAATTGAGAGTGATGAAGAAGTAGAGGATGCACCTTTGGGTTTATCAATAGGACATGGAGAAGATATGTCTAGTGAATAAGAAGAGAGTGAACCTCAAGAGGATATCACTATGAAAGGAAAAGGGAAGCAACCAGTGGTTTCCAAGGCAACTAAAGTAAGCAAAGCCAAACTTAAGGCTACACCTCTTATTGCTAACCAGCCTAGGACTAGGGCATCAACCATTTCATTTCAAGTCAAGTCAACAAAAGTATATACAAAGAAGAATGCTGGAGAGAGCAGTTCAGGGAAGAGAAAACAAGTTGGAACTAAGGCAGTGTTGAGCATGTTTGAAAAGAGACCGAGAAGAAAACTAATCTTGGAAGAAGAAGATGATGAGGAGAAGATAGATACAGATGAACCGAGCAACATACCTACAACATTACATAACCAATGACCAATATTGATGGGGTATGCAAGAATATTAGAAGTACAGTTGGTTTAGTAGGATTTAAATTTATCAAGTATGAGAAGCAAATCATAGATGAAAAGAATACAATTCAGGAAGCATTACTAGATATGATGTGTACATTCAAGATGACACCTGTAGAGATAGTAAACCTTGTTCCTACAAAACTTTGTGATATTTTATCACAAAAGTGGCAGTATGCTTTGATGACTGAAAGATAGATAAGGGAAGGAACACTAGCTAAGGTCATTCCTGATTTAACCAAGAAACAAATAGATAAGTTTTTTGAGAAATATCAAAGGAAGTTTATTCCTAAACAAAGAGCCTATGCAATATTGAAAAATGATGTTGAAGGTGTAGTACAAAAGAGCACCAGAATATGGAAGGAAACTTTTGGGTTAATTAGTAAGAAGGTTGATGAGAAAGGTGAAGGCACCTTAAAGCCAAAGGAAATGGAGGAAGAAACTGCTACTGATCAAGCAGAGACTGAGACATAACCACAAAAGGAAATAGGAGATGGGAAAACTGTAGATTTGACAATGGACAGTCTCATTGAAACTACACTTGGAGAGAACAATATTGTGGATGCTGAGGATCAGAATGAGTTGACAGACACAAGTATCCAATCACCCATTCAGGAAACTAAGGCCGAGATAGAGAAAGAAGGAGAAAAGGAGGTAATCAATGCTAATTCACCTATTTTAGAGGTTGTACAAATAGTTTTAGAAAGTGGAGATAAGATGGAATAAATTAAAAATAAGCCTACAGAATAAGAGGCTATACAAGTGTTGGTGGATCTAACACGCTTTGTATCATCTACTCCCACTGAACTCAAAATAGAAAGTATGCCTGATCCGCAAGAAATATTGACTCAGACGAAGGCAACAATTGAAATTGATACTAAAAAAGGAAAAGATATCATAGAACCTGAGCCAAGTACCAGCTCACCAGAGCTCAAGAAGAGGAAGCTTAATAAGAAAAAGTCACCAAGCTTAAATGTCACATTGGATGAAGTCATTGTAATTCCTAAATGGGATCCTGAGAGTTTGACATATGAAAAGATTTAGACCATTCAAGACCTATTGAAGAGGAAGAAGAGACAAGAGGAAATGAAGAGGGAACAAAAGCATAAGCAAGTTTTGCATGACATAAAGGATATTTTTGTTAAATCTTTTGATATGGAAGATGTAAATGAGAAAGCACCAATACTAGAAAAGTTAGTTCACACTGTGCAAAAAGTTACTGATGAAAATATTTAGGTAAATGACAAATTATTGCAACGGTTTGAGAGAATATTTGAGAAAAAAGTCTTGGAGAAGATATCTGGAGAGATTGCTACTAAACAGGTTGAACTTTCTTCTCTTGTTGAGATTCATAAGGAAGTTGCAAATAATGGTTTTTCATTGTACAAAAGATTATGTGATGTAACATTATTTACAAAATAAAATCAACAGCTTATTGAGAAGTTGCATTTAGATATGATGTCAACAGCAAGTTCATTGAGCATGGAATCTAGTTCTAGCTCCATACATTTTGATAGATTGACTCATGCACAGAGGAGATTAGCCGAGCTTATGGATGAAGATGGCTAAATTAGGGCCAAATTAATAACAATTTAGGCTAATTTGATACCTCATATGGAGGTTATTCAGAAGGAACTAACAGCTGCATGAGAATTGGTTAAGAGAGATTCTCATCTATCTACTGTAGATAGTTTGGTAAGTCTAGCTACCGAGCTAGAAGTTAAGTTGGAGGTTATGAAGTTTGTTAAGGATAGTTGGGATACATCATTTGCATTGATATTACAGCTTCATCAACCATTTTTGGACAAATAAAACTTAACCCCCATAGCTATCAGTGACAAAAAAAAGGGGGAAACATGACAAGAAACATGCAAAGGAAAGGAAATAGAAAAAGATGTGCAGAACCAGGTATAAATGTCTTTGCTGAAGGCATGTATATTATGTAGATAGTGTATGAAGAATGAAGGTATAATCTAAGGGGGAGTACATTGTGTACTTAGGCAAATTTTGTGAATGTAAATGATAAGTGTTTTTGCCACTAATATCAAAGGGGGAGATTGTTGATCTCTAAGTTTTGTTGATAATGTGTCCCACACTTAGTCATTTATCTAGGCAGTTTTAGCCAGTCATCACTGCGGCTGAGCTATCTAGTATAGGTCGAGCTATCCGGAATAGTCATTGCCAAGAAGATAATTGTTTTCAATTCACATGGTTACCAAGTTCAGTCCATGCTGAGTGCTAGAGTCTTTTTGTGCCAAGCAAGACAATTTTGTTATGTATGTCAGGAATGACACAAATTTTGAGGTAAACTACTTTGGGCTGACTTATCTAAGCATTTAATATTTTCAATGGGATAATTATGCATTTAATTATTTGATCCCATTATGTGGCATGGAGCCAATCAGAAAATTGAATTGTCCTAGGCGACATAAGCATTTGATCCTAATCGTTTATCTAGATCTAATTGCTAGATCCATAAAGTATATTAAGATTGCTTCTTATCCTAATTGAGAGAGTACTGAGAGAGAAGGTGTATGCATACATGAGAGATGTGTGAAGGGTTGTTTTGATAGAGGAAGCATAGATCTAGCAGACTAAAAGTGTAGTGAGCAGCAGAGTAAAGATATATCAGATTATTAGATCAGAGAAGGTATTAAAAAGAGGAGATCTATTATCAACATCAGAGTGCATATTGAAGGATCAAATCTTGAGACATTTTAACAACTGTATTAGGTGAAATCTCTTAACAAAGTGGTTCTAATAGACCTTTCTAAATCTCTTAGCCGAGTGCTTACTTTGTTGTAAGTTTAAATCCTTTTACAAGGTAGATTGTAATGATCTGTAGCTCTTAACCATGAATACCTTTAACCAGGTAGATTACATATTGTGATAAAATATTGTAGTCCTAACAGGCACACTTTATTGCTACAATAGTGAATATTTTTGTGGGTGTCATCCCCACCCCAGTTTTACCTTGTTGCATTTTTGGGTTACCAAAATTATGTGTCTTGGGTTATTTATTTACTATCATGGATGCTACTAGATGATAGCCCAATTACATTTATGCATGATTGTGGATCAATTTGTTTTAAGAGATAAAATGTCTAAGATCTAATTCACCCCACCTCTCTGTATTTTGCTTTCCCATATTGTATTTCCAACAAAGACATCCCATCAATAAAAATAAAAAATAAAAAACCATGTGGATTCCTTAGTTGTTGAAAGAAATAGTCCATTCAAAAGAATCATAGAGAAAAGAAAATTTAAAAACTATGTGGATTTCCAAGTTGCTCGTAGAAGCACTACATCCTATAACAACTCAAAAAGGGCATCCAAGCTTGCTACTCTAAAGGATTTTTTTAATCCTTCATTAAAACATGTCACAAAATTCACTACCTTAGATACTCCATCTCCTTCATTCATTTTGGCTCCATATGTCCAAAAATCTACATCCGCTCCATTGCTATATCTAGCTCCAAAATCCATTTTCCTTCCATTAATCGACCACCCTTCAAGGTGTGTGTCAACATTGATATTGCCAATATTTCCATCCACCTCTACAAAAATTTTCCACTAACCCATCCATTATCCAACCCCTATATTTTATCCTTCCATACCTTCCATCCAATCCTTTGTATAAGTTTTGACCCCAATGCTTCTTATCATCCGTTTCATATCCATTTATCATCACCTTGTCAAAATATTTTTGCATACCTTTAATAGTCATGATTTGTTATAGAATATATTCCAGGTGTACTATCCAAAGAATGATATGCTTGAATCCTTCCTCCATATCTTATCCTACATCCATTATCTTCCAATTAATCAAACAAGTAAAAAATTCACAAAAAAGAAAGAAATAAAGAAATAAAGTAAAGAGAAATAATTTTTCCTATGGTGAAAACCACTATTTTGGTGCCTTGGGAAAATACTTATTGGTTTGTGGTGACTGATCAAGAAATTATTGTACACTTTGTGCAATTCATGGGGTTCGGGTTAACCCGTCAAGCATTTTTGGTTAACTCGTCAAGCATTTCCCTTGGTTAACTCATCAATAAATTTTTAGGGTTAGGGTTCTCTCTATAAGAAAAATGGTGTTAGGGTTATGGATTGGTAGAGTGAAGGAGTATTGTAGCATTTATGGCAGTATTTAGCTACAAGGGATCACTATTTGTAATCAGTTAAAATTACTGAAAAATAATATTGGACTCTCCATTTAGTGGATGTAGCCCAAGATTGAGTGAACCATGTTAAATCTGTGTCTTCTTGTTCTACTTTTGTGTGTTTTATTCCTTTGCATTATTGGTTATATTTGCATGTAACTATTATATTTATGTCTTCTAATCCTAACAACACCATGATGAAAACCTAGCAAATAGGCATCATGTGTAAATCCATTATTCTCTTGCTCTCTACACTTGAGGGCAGGTTCCTTCCACCACATCCTTTGTGATCTCTCATCCTTTATTATCCATCACCTTATTTACATCCATATTCCCTTTTCCACCTTTGATCTTGACAAGGCTAAGGATATCGATAAGCATCCCACTTCCTATTTGTATCATCCTAAATAGTTAGCACCCATAATAAGATACTTTACTAGGACCTATTAGACCCCATTTTGGTGATTTCAAGGTCTGAATGCATGTTATTCTTGATCCTAGCAACCTGTCTTTTCACCCCACACTTTTGTTCATCTTCTCAACATATCCTCCAAATTTTGGCTCATTTTCCATGGTATAGGATACCAATGGTGCCTTATCCCAGGAAAATGGGGCCCTAATTTGGCCCAGGGCCCGATATTAGGGTATTAGTGAGTTTTTTAATTTTATGGTTGGCTTGGATCATTTTGAATCCCAAAATAATGGATTAAGTATAAAATACCTTTTCTCTCCTCATTTTTCATAATACAACCATACTCAAGCATTTGGAAATCAAGTTATCAAGATTTTCAAGCAATTGAGCATTTGGATTCAAGATTTGAGGTCAAGAATCCAACATCAAGATTTCCAAGTCTCCATTCTTCCAAGATCATTCAATTCTTCTCTAATTAATGAAATTTTCTCTCCCATGATGGCTAAGTAGAGGAATTCTCAATCAATCAAGAAGATTCTTCCACCATTTTTCTTCTCTCTCCTTCAATGCAAGCGATTTTAAAGCATACCAACATTCAAGATCTAGGAGTGGCATTCATAAATCTATGTATTTTTTAGGGAATCCTTGATTCTACATCACATTCCAAGGTCAACTCTTTGGATCTCAAGCATCTTCATGGGTATGATAAATTTCTATATCCATCCATGAGGATTTATGCAACGTAAATCTACCATTTTCCTTTTTACATACTTTCTTTTGTGAAATTTCTTTTCCTTTTAAAGGTTTATTCCTAAATATGGGTTTGACAAAGGTAAACCCCTTTATAAAAAAAATTTCCCCATTTTTGTGTGTGTAGGAACAAGTTGCAGAGCCATTGGATCAAGACCGGGAAGATTAGATACAGACAGACAAACCCCAAAAAAATTAATCAATTTTTCCTGGTACAAGATGCCATTGGTGGCCTATACCCAGGTATAGGATGATTTTCAGCCTATACCCTTCATTTTCAGGTCAAATTTTACTTGCAGGTCAGTTTTGTGCTTTGCTTTCTATTTTTGCACTTTTATGCTCATTATTAGTCTTTGTCAATCTTTTATTTCCAGTTTTCTGAAACTTGTCTATTTAATCACTTTAATAAACTTAATCACATTAGTTCATCATTTTAATTTCATAAATTACCATATTTAGCCAAAGGATCATTGTCCCACTTAGTATTTGATTGTCCTCTTGAACCTAGTGGGACACTTCCTTCTAAAATGTGTAGTTGGTAAAAAGGTAAAGTGATTTTGCCTATCTATTTCATTCCATCTATTTTCCAACCTTACATTTTTTTGAACCTGACAATTTTTACATTCTTTTTATCATGGTAGCTAGATTCCATGCATTTATATATCTATATCTATTGTAATTAGTCAATATCTACACATGCATTGAGATATCTAGGTTCAATATTTACTTAATTTTGATATTGGTAATTTCCTCATTGCATGATCTACTTTGTAATAATCAAATCCTTCTCATTTTGGTAGTTAGATCTAGATCTAATTTGTATACTCTACATTACATATTTACATTTGATATTTAGATGTGATTTTCATAAAAAAAATAGTTATTTTATTTAGTTGAATTGCATATCTTTTTCAAATCTTGTAATTGCATTATATCTATCCCTTTATTTCATTTCCATGTGCAAGATTACCTTGAGTCCTTATAGCATTCTAGTTAGGAGAATTCATAGACTTATGGGTTCCTTTGATCCTGAGCCTTCGATCTTTCTTATGAATCTTAATGATCCCAATGTGCATTCTATTGATATCAATCATATTATGGAGAACAAATCTTCCCATTCTTCTCGTGATGAGGATGAGGCCTTAAGATTTCATCCTATGCAAATCCAAGAACTTTCCAACAAATTTGATTTTTTTTTAGCAATGGTTAGGAAAAGAAGACCCTAATCCGAAGTCATATACATTGTATAAGGTTTAAAGAAGATAATTCATAATGACAGTCACGATGTTAATATCTTGCACAACATATCTCATCTCATTAATAACAATGTTAAATACTTAAATATTGTTCTCAAGAGCTAGGTTTTATTCCACCTACCACCAGTGTTGAGACCTTTATGCCCATCTCTACCTCCCTTCCTCGTGTATCCAGATATTATCCACCTATCATAACAACTTCCAAGTTAAAAATATCAACCCTACACATGTTAGCATTCCTAATACTATTTTTTTTCATTCCTTCAAGCATCCCATGTTTATCTTTACCTTCATCAGTGCCTACTTAAAATAGTTATCCTTTTTCATAATCTACAATTCGTTCCATTTCTCATAATGCTCCAACATTCCACATATATCTCCTACCACTCTTTCAATTGATTCTACTATTAATAGCTTGGCTCAAACTATGCCTTCCTTGCAACAAAAAATTTCTTCCATGACTCAATCCAAGATTAAATTTCCTACTTGTGATATTTCTAGTCCATTGTCCTTGTATATCATCTATGTCTTTATTCCACAATACATGGTGATTCCTCATCTCAATACTTATAATGGTACATGCGATCCTTTGACCCACGTCAAAACTTTTCAAACATTTTGTAGTGATTTCTCTCATGATCATAGGTTCATGGATAAGAATTTTACTATAACCTTTCAAGATAATTCTATGATTCTTTCATAGAGGTAAGCCAAGGAATACCAAGGAATATTTTTTGAAAATAGAAAGATTCTTTAGTATGCCATGAACGCACATGTTGTGATTCATGTTCACTAAGTGAATCCCTCATGAGTCTCTATCAGCCTTCCATACCTCAAGATTCTATTGAACTTGATTTTTTTTGGCCTTCTATGACTCAACCAAATCAACCCCACAAAGATAACCTCTTTCAATCATATCATTAAAAAAAGGTCCAAAATAATTGTGAGCTTAGAAATCCTATGGGTGTTCCATCTCCTTTCCCTGAACCTGGATTTCTCTCTACACCACCCACACCTCCTATATATGATTATGTTATGTATCCTATATCTTATAAAAATTTTATTGATTCTGTCTCTCAACCTAGTATAGTTCCTTCATCTCTTCCTCCTAAAGTAGAAAAGCTACCCATGTTGATTGATCCTAAACCAAACCTAATTTCTAGCAAAACCAAGCTTAATCACTGTGCTCGTGATTGTCACTATAAATGTCCTGCTAGAGATCATCAACGTGCTTCCCAAAACTTATCTTCACCTAAAAAACCTATTTATTCTTTGACCCCCTTTGACCAGTTCATTCATAGCCCAAAGGAGGAAGTTCATTTGGAAAATATGAAATTAAATAAACATGATTATAATGTTATTCGTATCTTGGATTTTCTTACAATTAATTTGGATGAATAAGATACTCCTAATGATGATGTTTTTGATAATGAAACTAACGATAATATTCATGCTAGTGATTCTAATGATGTATGATCTTATTGATGTTAATCATGATTTACCAGCTATTTTTTCACAACAATTATCTATTAGTCCTAGTGACGAGAAAAGAGACCCATCTTTACAATATGGTCCTAGTTTGTAATTGGCTATTGTTCCATCTACCATGGTTGATGTTTCTCCTCTTGCATGTTTCCCACCTTCCCTAAACATTATAGACCGAGATGGGGGGTAGGCAATATTATTAATTAGATCCTCTTGTCTAGCGATACCCTACATTTTTATGTCCAATTTTACTTACAAGTCATTTTTGTGCTCTGGTTTCTATTTTTGCTCATTATTAGTTTGTGTCAGTCTGTTATTTCTAGTTTTATGCAACTTGTCTATTTAATCACTTTACTCAACTTAATCACATTAGTTCATCATTTTCATTTCATCAATTACCATATTTAAACAAAGGATCATTATCCAACTTAGTATTTGAGTCTCCTCTTGAACCTAGTGGGGCATCTTCCTTCCAAAATGTGTAGTTGGTAAAAAGGTGAAGTGATTTGGCCTATCTATGTCATTTATTCTCTTTTCCAACCTTACATTTTTGTGAAACCGATGATTTTTACATTCTTTTTATCATGGTAGCTAGATTCCATGCATTTATATATCTATATCTATTGTAATTAGTCAATATTTACATATGCATTGAGATATCTAGGTTCAATATTTACATACTTTTGATATTGGTAATTTCCTCTTTGCATGATCTACTTTGTAATCATTACATCCTTCTCATTTTTGTAGTTAGATCTAGATCTAATTTACATTCTCTACATTACATCTTTACATTTGATGTTTAGATGTGCTTTTCATAAAAAAATTGTTACTTTCTTTAGTTGAATTGCATATCTTTTTCAAATCTTGTAATTTCATTATATCTATCCCTTGCTTTCATTCCCTTGTGAATGAGTGTAATTACCTTGAGTCCTTCTTATAGAATTCTGGTTAGGATAAGTTGTATACTTGTGGGTTCCTTTGATCTCGAGCCTTCTATCTTCCCTAAGAATCTTGATGAGCCCAACATGCATTCTAATGGAATCAATCTTATTATGGAGAAAAAATCTTCCCATCCTTCTCATGATGAGGATGAGGCCTTAATATCTCCTCCTATGCAAGTCCAAAAACTTTCCAATGAATTTGAATTTTTTTAGCAATGGTTAGGAGAAGAAAACCCTAATCCCAAAGTCATATACATTGTAGAAGGTTTAAAGAAGATAATTCATAATGATGAGTTTGGTGTTAATATATTGCACAACATATCTCATCTCATTGATAACAATATTAAAACTCTTAAATATTGCACTCAAGAGATAGGTTTTATTCCACCTCCCACTATTTCTGATACCTCTATGCCTATCTCTACCCCCCTTCCTAGTGTATCCACATGTGCTCCACCTAGCATAACAAATTCCACTCAAAATCTCAACCCTACACATGTTAGAATTCCTAATGCTATTTTTTTCTCCATTCCTTCAAGTGTCCCACATGTTTCTTTACCTTCATTAATGCCTACTTACAATAGTGTTCATTTTTCATATTCTATAGTTCCTTCCATTTCTTATAATGCTCCAAACATTCCACATATATCTCCTACCACGCTTTCCACTGATTCTACTATTAATAGATTGGCTCAACCTATGCCTTCCTTGCAAAAAAAAATTTCTTCCATGACTCAATCCAAGCTTAAATTTCCTACTTGTGATATTTCTATTCCTTTTCCCTTGGATATCATCTATGTCGTTATTCCACAATACATGAATATTCCTCATCTTGAGACTTATAATGGTAAAGGTGATCATTTGACCCACATCAAAACTTTCAAACATTGTGTAGTGATTTTGCTCATGATCATAGGTTCATGGCTAAGTTTTTTCATGGCTAAGTTTTTTACTAGAATATTTCAAGATAATGCTATGATTATTTCATAGAGGTAAGCCAAGGGAGACCAAGGAATATATTTTGAAAATATTAGGATTATTTAGTATGCCATGAAGGCCCATGCTATAATTTAGGCTCACTAAGTGAAGCCCCCATGAGTCTCTATCAACCTTCCATACCTCAATATTCTATTGACCTTGATTTTTTTTGGCCTTCTATGCCTCAACCAACTCAACCCCACAGAGATAACCTCTTTCAATCATATCATAAAAATAGATCCAAAAGATTTGTGAGCTTAGCAATCCTAAGGATGTTCCATTTCCTTTCCCTAGACTTAGACTTCTCCCTACGGCACCCACACCTCCTATATATGATTTAATTCTTCCTCCTATATCTTATAAATGTTTTGTTGATGCTATCTCTGAAGCCAGTGCAGTTCCTTCAACTCTTCCTCCTAAAGAAGAAAATGTCCCGATGTTTATTAATCCTGAACCATACCTAATTTCTAGAAAAACCAAGCATAACCACCGTTCTCATGATTGTCACTATAAATGTTGTGCTAGAGATCAAAAAAGTGCTTCCCAAAACTTATCTTCACCTAAAACACCTATTGGTGCTTTTCTCCCCTTTGACCAATCCATGCATAGCCCAAAGGAGGAAGTTCATTTCAAAAAGATGAAAATGAATAAAACATGATAATGTTATTTGTATCTTTAGATTCTCTTACAATTAATTTGGATGAAGAAGAAACTCCTAAAGATGATGTTTTTGATAATGGAACTAAAAATAATATTCATGCTAGTGATCCTGATGATATGAATGATCTTATTGATGTTAATCATAATTTACCAACTATGTTTTCACAACAATTATCTATTAGTCCTAGTGACAAACAAATTGACCCATTTTATAGCATGGTCCTAGTCCAAAACTAGCTATTGTTCCATCTATTGTGCTTGATATTGCTCCTCTTGCATGTTTCCCACCTTCCATAAACACTATAGACCAAGACGGGGGGGAGGGGGATGACATGCAATATTCTTAATTAGCTCCTCTTCTGTGGTGGATTCTTTGTTTTTCTTGTTTGTTGTGATGTGCTTCCTCTGTGATGTTTTTCTAGCTATATGTTTTGTTTAGATTTTTGTAAATGAGCCTTGTGCTCTGTTCGCAGAAGGTGATAAAGGAATTGATCTGTCATGGAATTTCTCTATTTGTATCTTACTTATTCTATATGTCATTACATATAATTTCATGCATGTGTCACAATTTGTAAATGTTCCTTTGTGTTGTCTGATTGGGAATAATGCAAAATGGTAGATACCTATTCATCTTGGCCTTCGTGATGTCAACCCAAAAATAATTTTCTTTGTGACTCTTACATGACATTTTTCATTGTGCTCATAGTCCTTCTACCTTTGGGGAATGATGAAATTTCATTTTGATATAATATACCAATATTATCATATGATCATATTGATCCCAGAGTTAGTAGATCACTTCCATGTTATCTTTTTTCATCTGTTCATTTTCCTTGAATTTACCTTTCTTTGGGGCATCTCATAGTGGAAATGTTTCTCATGGGTGCACGAATGCTCCATTAAATCCATTGCTCCTATTAAGGCATGTATAATCGGTTCAACATCAAGCATACACTCTACTCTTTGTTTCACATTTTTCACACATATACACAATGATTCAATGCAATCTCCCTCTATTTTTAATGGCCAAAGAGACAATGATTTCCTTGTTTTTATCCTTTCATTAAATCCCTTAATGAAGACAATGATTTCCTTAAGGACTGATCCTCCTTGTCTTGGATCCCTCAATTGAGACAATGATTTCCTTAAGGATTGATCTTCCTTTCCTTTGATCCATATGGAGACAATGATTTCTTTAGGCCTGATCATCATTGTTGGATCTCTTAATGGATACAATTCTTTCCTTAAGGAATGATCCTCTTTGATGAGTTTACTATCATAACACAGCTTGCTAGATCTTCAATGTCATATTTTGTAGTGCTTTCTCTTTGTGTGATCCATAGTAAGGAAATACCTTACTAGGCTAGTGTTCATGCCTCTTTCTTTCTCTGTAGTGGTCATACCTCTCTCTCTCTCCCTCTCTCTCTCTCTCTCTCGTGATGCCTCTTTTATCTTAGTTTCAGATTTGATGAAGACTTAAGTCACTTGGGGTCTTGATTTTTATTTGACACCTTGACCTTGATGATATTTTTCTTATACATTGATCTAATTTACCACAAGCACCATCTTGTCTCATCCTCTTTCTAAATTAGGGGCTAAATGTATCACCCTAAAAGGTTAGCACCCACAATTGTATACTTTATTAGGACCTATTAGACCCCATTTTTGTGATTTTGAGGTCCAAATTCCCATTATGATTGATCTTAGAAATATATCTTTTCTCCCCCCACTTCTTTTCATCTGTCCCAGAATCCCCTCCAAATTGTGGCTTATTTCTAGGGTATAGGATGTCAATGGAGGCCTATCCTAGGCAAATGTGGCCCTGATTTGGCCTATGGCCCGATATCGAGATATTAGCAAGACTTTTGATTTTGTGGTCCTCCTAGATCATTTTTTAATCGTAAAATGATGGAGTAAGTATAAAAAGACCTTTTCTCTCCTCATTTTTCATATCACAACCATACTCGAGCATTTGGCAATCAAGTTATCAATATTTTCAAGCAATCAAGAGCAATTGAGCATTTGGATTCAAGATTTGAGAGCAAGCATCCAAGATCAAGATCTCCAAGGCTCCATTCTTTCAATATTATTCAAGTCTTCTATAATTGATACAATTTTCTCTCCCATGATGGCCAAGTAGAAGAATTCTCAATCAAGCAAGAATATTCTTCCTCCATTCTTCTTCTCTCTCCTTCAATTCTAGTGATTCTTTAGCAAACCAACATTCAAGTTCTAGGAGTGGCATTCATAGATCTATGCATTTGTGAGGGCATCCTTGGTTCTAAATCTCATTCCAAGGTCAACTTTGGATTTCAAGCACATTTTAAGCATCTTCATGGGTATGAGTAATTTCTACATCTGTCCATGAGGGTTTATGCAACGTAAATATACCATTTGTCTTTTTATGCAATTTATTTTCATTTTCAAGGTTGATTCATAAACATGTGTTTGACCAAGGAAAACCCCTTTATACAACCTTTTACCCCTTTTTTGTGTGCGGGAATAGGTTGCGCAACCATTGGCTTGGGATTGGGAACATCGGATATAGTCAAACAGACCTAGAAAATTTTAGTTAATTTTTCTTGATACATGATGCCATTGGAAGCCTATATTGATGTAGTCAAGGCCGAAGAGATCTCAAAAGATATGTCCAGACTTGCAGCCAACAAAAAGAATAGCAATCGAAACCACAAAACAATAAGATATAATCAATAACAATTTAGATTCTTCAATAACATGCAACTATATCAAACATGCCGAGTTGTAAGGCCTTCTCGATTACAACCACATACATCATAAAATATGTTAGAAATAGGAAATGCCCTATTCTCCCAAAATCACCTGCATGCAAACCTGTCACATAAAGAAGCAAGATACAGACAGAAGAACAGAGAGCTATGGCAGCCAAAAAGCCAGAGACATGATATTCATGTTGAAAGAAAAAAGTTTCTATTAACAACAAACTGAATACAATAATACATTCTCCTTAATGAAATGAAAAGTGGTGAGTCCTTATAAAAGGATACCAAAACCCTAAAAGGGAAAACCCTAAAGACTAATAAGTTGCCTAAGTATAACTTAAGCATAGAGTATAATATACTAATAATTAAATGATTTAATTATTAGCTATAGTATGACTACTCTAACACCCCCCCTTAAGTGTAACTTAGGGAGAAGCAAAAAAGCTAAAGACTAAAAAATGCATGAAAATAAGATGCATGAAAGGAACTATGGGTCCCGGAAACTAGGCCTGATCAGGTACCCAAGTATAAGAAATAAAATAGATGAAGGAAACTAAGCCTCCAATCTAGGGAAAAGATGTCCCAGAGAAAGGAACAAGAAAGAGCAAGAAGCATCTCCGAAGCATGTAGCTGAAAACTCTGTCAGAAGAGACTGCTGGAACCCCCACTAAAGTGCATGACTAGGTAGAGAAGACAATGTTTGAAGAGCTGATCAATCAAACCAGGAAGTAATAGAACCAACAGGTGAACCCCCCCATAATGCTGAACAGGGAGAGGTGACAGGAACACTGAAATGCAATGCTAGAAACATCTGCAGAAAGAAGAACCAAGAACACCAATAGTGCAACAGAAGTACAAGCATAGGATAAAGGGCAGTGGCACCGACACACAACATGGGCTAATGTCATGGAAGGTACGCTCACTTGACAAAGGTGGATGTGCCTAAAATGGCATAATCATCATAACCCCCCATGACACTTTATAACAGAGTGCAACTACAAAAACCATACAAGGTGAACAAGATCCCAGATATACAGAAGTAGGCACTTTATCACAGTGCGTTTACAGAACAAAGATGCAATAGTGGAGAAGCATACAATGCTCAGAAGTCAGAAAGAAGAGTGAGCTAGAATATCAGAAGAAGAGATCCCAGGACCTGTAGAATCCAAGCAATCTGCCAGAGTGCAAAACTGCCAAACTCAGAGGAGAGATAACCTAGAGAAGAATCTAGAAAAAGTACCTCTACAACTGAATAGTTCATTGAACCAGCTTTCTGACGATATCTGGTTTGCCAAAAAGGGAGTCCGGATGAGCTAGATATGGCTCCCGGAAGGCAAAAACAAACCTCAGACTTCAACAGTAAAAAATACTATCAAAATAGTAGAACCCAAAAACTAAATCACCATAGTCGAAAAGAGCTTGGAAAGAGCTTTCCGACGATATAATGAAGTCCAAAAAAGGCCTTTTTATGCTCCATATAGAGAGAAAAAGGCGATAAGGGCCCAAAAAAGCTCTAAAACCCTGGTTTTAAGCCCCAGGGGCTAAAAAAATTGGTCCCCCAGGTGCATGGCACGTGCAGGGGCTGGGCCGGGGCTCCTGGTCACCCATAGGACCAGCCGCTTGAAAAATGGGGGCCCGCGGGTTGAAAAAGGGCCGCCATCGGGCGGCGGGGGCCAATAGAGCGGCGCTGCGGGTGCCGGCGGCGGGGTTCGCAGGGGCGGCGGGGGCCGTGGAGCGGCGGGGCCGCAGTGGGACTGCAGAGGGTAGCAGAGTAGTGAAGTGCCAAGGGAGGTGGAGTGGCCGGGGGGCCGGGTTGCATAGGGCAGCGCGGACTGGGCGCTGGCCGGGCCGTTGAGGAGCAGCGGCTACGCGTTTGAAAAATAATTGGCAGCGCTAAACAAATAACCAAAAACCATAGAAAATGATGGTTTTTTTAATTTTATTTTTAATTTTTGCCTCGGTTTCCGTGCCGTACGGCACAGGAAACTAAATTTTTTTTGCCTCAGAGTCCAGTAGTCCAAAATGGATGAATTTTATGTCATTTCTGGGGTTTTGGGGTGCTTTGAGCTCAATGACAATGTCCGTTTGAGCCCAAAGTGATCATAACCAAAGCCTGCCCCTGAAACACCACAAAAATACTAAAAAACCTCTGAAACCCTCTGTGTCTGGTACGCTTCAACAAAATAAGAACAGCCAGCTGTAGAATGACTCTGATACCATGTTAGAAATAAGAAATGCCCTATTCTCTCAAGAACACCTGCATGCAAACCTGTCACATAAAGAAGTAAGATACAGATAAAAGAACAGAGAGCTATGGCAGCCAAAAATCTAGAGACATGATATTCATGTTGAAAGAAAAAAAGCTTCTATTAAAAACAAACTGAATACAATAATACAATCTCCTTAATGAAATGAAAAGCGGTGAGTCCTTATAAAAGGATACCGAAACCCTAAAGGGGAAAACCCTAAAGACTAATAAGCTGCCTAAGTATAACTTAAGCATAGAGTATAATAGACT
>MU227386.1:3821285-3853021 GCA_018584345.1 Thuja plicata | reverse complement strand
AATAATTAAATGATTTAATTATTAGCTATAGTATGACTACTCTAACAAAATACACTAAGATATATCACAAAGATCTTCTGTAAGCTTCAGATCACCCCCTTAACTAGCCCAAACCTATAACAGATAGCAATCTAACAGGAAAACTCAAGACATATCTAAACTTGTGCTTGCAAGCCCCCAAGCAGTCCTCTTATTTCTTATGAAAAAAATATACTATCCCTCTAAGGGATCCTTCAGCTAGTTCAGATGCAGACCTTTAAAACAACTCTTCCACTACTTCCCTCTCTCTTTTCTTTCTTGCTACCTCTACTCTACCCAAACCCTATTTTTATATAACACAACTACCAGTCAGCTTTGTTGGAACATTCATTTTTTTCCACTTAGAGGCTAATGACATGTAACTAATTAAATGTTTGAAGATGTTAAGTTGATAATAATGCAAGGCATTAAATCAGTTAATGTATTGTATTGTCATTGATGTCAACTTGATATAATCTGTATGGTCATTGTAATACTGCCAAAGACTTCAAAGAACCAATGAATCAAAGTCTATGCTATTAGTAATACATATAAGTCAAGTATTCACTAAGTGACAGCATACACCGATGGAGTGCACCTGATGGTCAAAGTAAAAGAACAAAGTCACAGTGTTTCCCGACGAAGAAATGCACAGCATTACTGACGATTAGAGTTATAGTGTTGCCCGACGAGAAAAATACAGAGTAACTCGACGGACAAAATTTTAGTATTGCCCGATGGAAAAGACAAGGACGGAGATCCCAATGACAACTGAAGTCACACCAACAGAACAGTCAGTTGTCACCGATGAAAAACTGAAGTGTTGACTAATAGAATAGAGAGTTTAGAAAATGACAAAAATGCTTAGCTTTCAAGAAGCTAAATATAGAGTTAACAAAAACTTATCATTGCTTAATCATCCAGATAAAGCCAGAGATAAGTAATTGATTTAAAGCTTCTTTGTCCAGTTGGAAAGAAGATCTCTACGAGATCAGACTAGAGATTTGTTTTAAATCTATTAGAAAGTATTGTTGAACATGCCAAGATCAAGAAAGCCTAGAAAATAGGAAATCATTTCTATAAGAGACAAACTCAATTTATTACGTTTTGTGTGTGTGGGGTAAACCAGAGAAGAGGAGAGATGCTAAAGAAAATTTGAAGGAGAAGAAAGTCTTCATTTTAGTCCTGATCAACAAGCTAAAGGAAGAGCTAGATTCTGCTGACACCAACGAACAGTGAGACAAGTATCATAGAGCAGAACAAGTGTGGCGAAAAGGTATATATTTGATTATATTGATTAGTGAAGTAATGGACCTACAATAGAGCTGGAAATCTGCAATTGAGTTGTATGTATGAACAAATCATTAGTTTTTTAGTTTAACCATTGAAGCATATAAGCCTCTTAACCGAGCAAGACTTAAAAGTCTTTTTCAATTGAGATACATCCCAAGGAGTATCAAAAAGTTTGATCACAAAAGTAGCATTGGATATGCCCGATACCTATTGACAGGCCAAGAGACTTTGATCAAGGATGGTAGCATTAGATGCCAGATACTAGTTGACAAAGTATTTCTAAATCCTCTAACAAGGTCACACCTAACAGTGTGTCTATAACCTTTAACAGGGTTGGCTCTTAATAGGGCTCACTTCAGAAAAGTGAAAATTTGGGGTGCTAGTCCCAGTGGTTTTTCCCCTAACAGGGTTTCCATGTTAAAAATCCATGTGTTATGTGTGTATGATTCATCTCTTTACTATTTTGTATCTTACATAGTTAATTCTAGATTTATCAGTATACTCTACATATTTACTGTATTTCAGTAAATAGATGACTTCTTATCGATAAACATACAGAAGGAGGTTTGACAGAGAAATCTGAAAAGTAGTAAATTGATATAATTATTTCATGGCATTCATCTTGTAGGAAAGAAGATAACTTGAGATATAATTGGTGGTTATAAGTTTAAAAAGTTGATTTAAGGATTAAATTTTTTAGGCCACTGATTCACCCCCCCCTCTCAGTTATTACTAACAATTGGTATCAGAGCTTGTGTGCTTAGAAAGGAAGGTTTCAATACCTTAGCTAAAGATCACAAGATGAACAAACGAGATGTGCCCAAGCTGAACAAAGATAATTTTTCTTCATGGTAGAGAAGAATAAGACTCCACTTATCAGGTATTGGTAATGATATTACTCAATACTTAGAAACTACATATGTGTAGCCCATAAGAGCAGCAACAGTTGAACAAATGAGAGAGAAGCATGAACACAACAGCATGCTGATAGAAATTTCTTCCTCACTCTCTGATGCTAAATTTGAAGATGTCAAATCCTGCAAGACTGCAAAGAAGATGTGGGACAAATTGATGCTTGTACATGGTGGTGACAAAAATGTTTTGAGAGCCAAGGAAGAAAGCCTTAGAGAAAATTTTGATGATCTCAAAATGAAAGAAGGTGAAAACATCACTCAGTAAAACACAAGAATCAAAGAGGTAGTCAATGCTATCCAAAGAGTTGGAGGTGTACTAGAAGAAGATATAGTGGTAAGTAAAATTCTAAGAACCTTAATACCTACTTATGCTATTAGAGTATCTGCCATTCAAGAAATGAGAGCAGTAGAAAATAGCAATGTTACTCTAGGCAGTTTAATTGGAAGACTGATTTCATTTGAGATGAACAACTTTGATAATAGTGTCTTACCATACATAGAGTCTGCATTCCAAACTTCTGTGAGAATAAGTAAATCAATTCATAAAAACACTATGAGAAAAGATAGTGATAGTGAAAGTGAAGAAGATGACCTTGATGAAATTGAAGCACTTATGGCTAGAAGAATGCAGAGAGGCAAAGGTAAATTACTACTTGTTTGTTTTAATTGCAAAGAGATTGGACACTTTGCTGCAAGATGTACTAACAAAAGAAAAGATGAAAGAAGTAATGAGAGATCATTTGAAAAGAAGTTTGACAGAGGTGATTATAGAAGCTACCGATAATCAGAAAGAAGAGACACCCGAGACTATAAGGACAAAGTAAAGAAGGCCAATTACCTAGAAAAGTGAAAACATGATGATACTGATACCGAATCTGATGAAGACATTGAGATGGTGTTTGTGGCTGTAAAGGATGATTCAGATGATGATGAAGAAAGGTATGTAGGAACAAATCTCATATCTAAGGTTAGAAAACATGATGTTTGGATCATAGATAGTGGCTGCACTCACCATATGACCGGTGACAAGAAAATTTTTGAGACTTTTGAATAGTATAAAGGTGGTTCAGTAAGAATGGGTAATGACACACCTTGTCTAGTTAGAGGTAGAGGAACCATAATGTTGAATAACTAGATAAAATGTGAAAATGATTATTGGGTAAATGGATTTAATTATAATCTATTGAGTGTTTCTTAGTTGAATAATTCAGGTCGCAAAGTAGCATTTGAAAATAAGAAGGAAAAGATCTTCAATAAATCTGAAAATCTGATTGGTATCGGTGAGCAGACAAAAGGTAACTTATTCTATCTGAATGATATTGAATCCACTTGTTTATTTGCTACAAATGAAGACATATGGCTATGGCACAAAATATTGTGTCATGTGAATTTTGACAACATGATAAAGATTAGTAAAAAGAGAAATGTTAGAGGCTTACCGACGATGACCAAGCCCGACAACATCATGTGTAAGAATTGTCAAAGGTAAAATGACAAAGTCTAGTTTTAAAAGCAAAACCCATACATATGATGCAATTCTAGAATTATCCATACTAATTTATGTGGACCTATAAGGACAAGGAGTTATTATGGAGATATATATTTTATTCTCTTTGTTGATGATTACTCTAGAATGATGACAATCATGTTTCTAAAAGATAAATCAGAAGCATTTAAGATGTTTAAATGGTACAAAGTAGTGGTTGAAAATCAAAGTGGTAAGGAGCTAAAATGCTTAAGGTCAGATAGAGGAGGGGAATTTATTTCAGATGAATGCACTAACTTTTGTAATGAGCATGAAATCAAAAGACAAGTCTCTGCACCGATAACACCACATTAGAATGAAATTGCTAAAAGAAGGAACAGATCCATAGTTGATTGTGCAAGGACACTGATGATAGAGAAAGGCATCACCCAAATATTCTGGAGGGAAGCTGTCAATACTACTATTTACACATTGAACATAGTACAATTGAAAAAAGACACCAAAAAGACACCTTATGAGCTATGGTATGGATACACACTAAATGTAAGTTATTTCAAAAAATTTGGCAATAAATGTTATATCTTAAAAGATGATAGAAACTAAAAAATTGACTCCAAGAGTGATGAAGGAATTTTTCTAGGGTATTCTACCAAGAGCAAGGCTTATAAATGTCTAAACAAAACCTCTAACAAATTTGTTGAAAGTGCAAATGTAAAGATAGATGATTTTATAGAGAAGAATGAAAAGGAAAGCACTAAAGAACCAGAGGACTATAATAAGTTCACTTACAATGAGGAACCTGACACTCTACCCGACCAACATTATAGATCTCCCAAGAAATAGATCATTGCACCCGAGCATCATGCTGCAAATACTGACGATCAAAATATTGCTCAAAATGATGTACAAATTGATGGAGAACAGAATGAAGAACAAAATGATGATCAAGATGATAGACAAAGAGATGTACCTGTACTTGCAAGATATGTCAGAAGGAACCATCCACAGGACCAGATCATAGGAGATAAAAAGGCTGGTATGAGAACTAGAAGTAAATCTCTAAATACAAGATGTCTTATTTGTGATTATGAGCCCACATCTATCAATGCTGCACTAGATAATGATGAATGGATAAGTGCTATGAATGAAGAGATTGAATAGATAGAGAAAAAAAACACATGGAAACTTGTATCAAGACCAAATGACAATAACTTCATCGGTACAAAATAGATATTCAGGAATAAGCTGAATGAAAATGGAGAAGTCACAAGAAATAAAGCAAGACTAGTATGCAAAGGGTATGCACAGGAAGAAGGAATTGACTATGGAAAAACCTTTGCACCCATTGCTAGGCTGGAAGGAGTAAGAATATTACTTGCTTATGCTGCATATAAAGGATTCAAGGTATATCAAATGGATTTCATGTCTACATTCCTGAATGGAATACTTGAAGAAGAGGTATACATTGAACAACCATAAGGGTTTGTTGATCCAGACAAGAGGGACATGGTATGTAAAATTTACAAAGCCATGTATGGATTGAAACAAGCACCCCGAGCCTGGTATGAAAGACTTCATTCCTATCTTATAAGTATTGGATTTGTAAGAACTAGTGAAAATAGTAATCTTTACTTGAAGGAAGATACTGATGCTAACATTTTGATTGTTGAGATATTTGTTGATGACATCATATTTGGAGGCAATAATATGCTATGCAAATCATTTTCAAATGAGATGACCAAATAATTTGAGATGTCTATGTTTGGAGAGATCAAGTTATTTCTTGGTCTATAGATCATGCAACAAGATGAAGGTATTTTCATCACACAATCCAAGTACATCAAAGAAGTACTGAAGATATTCAAGATGGAAGAATCCAAACCAGTTGGAACACTGATGGCAACTGGATGCAAACTAACAAAGGAGGACAAGTCATTAGAGGTAAATCAGACTTTGTACAGATCAATGATTGGAAAAACTCATGTATGTTGTACATACTAGACCAAATATTGCACATGCAGTAGGAATAGTTGCTAGATTTTTTGCTAATCCCAGAGAGTCACATATGACTGCTGTGAAAATAATTCTAAGATATCTAAAGAATACCAAGGAATATGGCTTATGGTATAGAAAAGAAGGAAAATTAAACTTAAGGTCTTTACCGATGCTGATTGGGATAGAAATCTTGATGACCAGAAGAGCACAATTGGAGGAGCATTCTTCATGGGTGACAGACTTGTCACATGGATCAAGAAGAAACAAGGATGCATCTCACAATCTACTACAGAGGTAGAGTATGTTGCTGCTACTACAAACTGCTCAAATATTGCATGGATCAAATAGTTACTGGAAGGTATGCATATGAAAATTTTAGAACCAATAATTATCTACTATGATAATACCAGTGCAATAAACATTTCCAAAAATCTAGTCATGCATTCTAAAACAAAGCATATTGCCATCAAGTATCATTATTTAAGAGAACAAGTTCAGGCAAAGGAGGTGATACTTGAATATGTGCAATCAAAGGAAAAATTGGCCGATATCTTCACCAAGCCACTGCCCAAGGATGCATTTGAGTACTTGAGAAAGAGACTAGGGGTTAGACCCTTGTCTACTGGTCAGTAAGCTAACTAGAAAGATGGAATTCAAAGATAAATCTATACACAACAAGGTATTTATCTACTTTGAGAAACATAGGTATTACTGATGAATTGGGAAATTCAAGGAATATATTATGGATAGAAAGGATCCACTTGACATAACTATCAAAATCTTGTTTGAAAAGATAAGATGTTTGGCATTAATGTCAAAGGGAGAGAGATACCTCATTATCATACTAACAAAAGGAGAGCAAATAGAAAGGGAGAGAAAATTTAAAGGGAGAGAAAACATCAAAAGAAAGGAGAACAGTCAAAGGGAGAGAGTTTGACACAAGAGGTGAACACATCACATCAGAGAAAGAAAGATTCTACATCCATCCAGTAAAGGGATTGAAGACAAAAAGAAAGCTACAAGAATCAAATCAAAGCTATTTGAGCTTACCGATAGCCAGTCACTTGTAATAAGTTACATTAGAAACGTTTGATGAAACTGTATATTTCATATTGTATTAGAAATAGTATAGTATGATAATGTAGTATGTTTTCATCAATGCCAAAGGGAGAGATTGATGACATGTAACTGATTAAATGTTTGAAGATGTTAAGTTGATGATCATGCAAGGCATTAAATCAGTTAATGTATTGTATTGTCATTGATGTCAACATTGTATAATCTGTATGGTCATTGTAATACTTCCAAAGATCACTTCAAAGAACCGATGAATCAAAGGCTATGCTATCAGTAATACATATAAGTCAAGTATTCACTAAGTGACTACATACACCGATGGAGTGCGCCCAACAGTTAGAGTAAAAGAACAAAGTCACAGTGTGCCCGATGAAGAAATGCACAACATTACTGATGAGCAGAGTTACAATGTTTCCCGACGAGCAAAACAAAGAGTAACCTGACAGACAAAATTTTAGTATTGCCCGAAAAAAAAGACAAGGATGGAGATCCTGATGACAATTGAAGTCACACTAATGAAACAGTCAGTTGTCATCGATGACAAACTGAAGTGTTGACTGACACAATAGAGAGTTAAGAAAATGAAAAAAATGCTTAGTTGTCAAGAAGATAAATATAGAGTTAATTGATACTTATCATTATTTTAATCATCCAGATAAAGCCAGAGATAAGTAATTGATTTAAAGCTGCTTTGTCCAGTTGGCAAGAAGACCTCTACAAGATCAGACTAGAGATTTGTTTTAAATCTATTGGCAAAGATTGTTTAACACACCAAGATCAAGAAAGCCTAGAAAAGAGGAAATCATGTCTATAAGAGACAAACTCAATTCATTATGAATTGAGTGTGTGGGGTGAACCAGAGAAGAGGAAAGATGCTAAAGAAAATCTAACAAAGAAGAAAGTCTTCATTTCAGTCATGATCAACAAGCTAAAGGAAGAGCTAGATTTTACAGACACCGACGAACAGTGAGACAATTATCATAGAGCAGAACAAGTGTTGAGAAAAGGTATATATTTGATTATATTGATCAGTGAAGTAATGGACCTACAATAGATCTAAAAATATTCAATTGAGTTGTATGTATGAATAGATCATTAGTGTTTTAGTTTAACTACTGAAGCATATAAGCCTCTTAACCGAGCAGGACTTAAAAGTTTTTTTAAATTGAGATACATCCCAAGGAGTATCAAAATGTTTGATAAAAAAAGTAGCATTGGATACGCCCGATACCTATTGACAGACCAAGAGAGTTTGATCAAGGATGGTAGCATTAGATGTCAGATACTAGTTGACAAACTATTTCTAAATCCTCTAACAAGGTCACACCTAATAGTGTGTTTGTAACCTTTAATAGGGTTTTCTCTTAACAGGGCTCACTTCAGAAGAGTGAAAATTTGGGGTACCGATCCAAGTGGTTTTTCCCTTAATAGGGTTTCCACGTTAAAAATCCATGTGTTATGTGTGTATGATTCATCTCTTTACTATTTTTTATCTTACATAGTTAATTATAGATTTATCGGTATACTCTGCATATTTATTGTATTTCGGTAAATAGATGACTACTTATCGGTAAACATGCAAAAGAAGGTTTGATAGAGAAATCTGAGAAGTAGTAAATTGATATAAGTATTTCATGGCACTCATCTTGTAGGATAGAAGATAACTTAAGATATAATTGGTGGTTATAAGTTTAAAGGGTTGATTTAAGGATTAAATTTTTGAGGCCACTGAGTCACCCCCCCCTCTCAGTTATTACTAACAGAGGCATCAAATTTACCTCTTGGCATTAATGTTTCAAATGCAAAGGCATATTGGAGAGGTCAAAATGTGAAACTACCTTGGAAACCTTTAGAAGGGACATTTTTTGCTATTCACACGATAAAAAGGTGGAAGTTGCAAAATGGAAAAAAATTTATATTTCACGGGAGCAGAAAACAAAGAAATCAAATAGAGAGCTTTCACTATTTTCAGAATGGAATTAGTGGGGGAAGGAAAATAGTGATTTTTTTCTATTTTTGTGAAGGACATTTTAACAGCTCACGAAATGACATAAAGTGAGCACTAAGGAAAAGGGTGGCCAAATTAATGGTTGAAGTACACTGGCAGGATTTTCACACATTTGAAATGTCTCATAAGGAGTATTGAAATTAATGAGCATTAAATTGAATATATTATAAATAAGGAAGCTATGTGATAGGAACAATCCAAATTCTGTGAGCAAATATTTCAGAGATACTGTAATTTTGACATGCTGCAAAAATGATGTCGCCATAGGATGAAAATGATCGACATTTAACAATCTAAAATAGACCTAGTTTGGAAAATCAAATTTCCTATCTCCACTCAAAATATTATGTTTCTACAATCTAGTGGATTTTCTACCAAAGCCAAATCTGAAAGATAGGTAGTTATTAGTTAATTTTTTTATTATTTTTTTCAAAAGAAGTTTTTAATTTTAGCATAAGGTGGTGTCTCTTCACCCTAAAGGGGTGTGAAAACTATTCATCCACATGTATATGTGGTGTAAAATGTAAAGAGAGATAATAATAAAAAAAAGATAAGAAAAAGGAGGAAGATGGTACTGTAGGAAGATAGCATGGATGGTGACTGCAACTAAAATGTAAATCAATTGTATTCACTTTCTTTATTAATACAAAGAAAATATGTTTTCTATCCAAGATTGAAGAAGTAAGGTCGTTGTTTTTTATTGGATTGGTCCTTTTCATTTTCAGTTACACATAGTTTTCTCTTTACTATTAGATGTCAAAAATTTAAAGTTTTTAATATTAGTTTTCAAGTATCAAGGGTTGTATACGAAGCTCTCATCTATGCAAATCCTTGTCTAATTGGTTTCTTGCCAAGGAATTAAAATTCATTTAGACTAAAAAAAATATTAATCAATTCATCCTTGATGTCATGGGGGAGGGAATCTAAAATTAAATTACAGAGTGTACATGAGGGTTCAAATAAAGCTTGATTACATTCTGCCCTATTAGTTGGATAAGGGATTGGCCTGTGTATCTCCTCAAAGAAGGTTTTTTACAGTTGTATAAGCATTAAAGTTCTTTCATTCCATCCTTGTGAAATATACTATCTCATACCCAAATCATTTTCCTTATACACAAATACAAATTCAATTACAAAGCATTCACAAGCATTCATAATATTCAAACACTAAATAAGAATCAAATATTCTTATTCTGATTAGACTCGGGGTACATTTCCCATACTAAAAAACCAAGAAAGTTTAAATTCGCTAAAGAAAAACACCTTTTGTGTTTGGGTGAGGGTTTACCCACCTAGGTTTAGGGAAGCCTAAAGTGCAGAGGAATTGGATTATTCTTGTTCGTTGGCCAAGATTGATTGAAGCAATCTAGGAGAATTTTTAAAAGCTCTTGGATTTCCAATCTACAGTTTTGGGAACCAACATGATTTACAATTAAAATAAATCAAGAAAACATAATTCAGGATCAAGAACACAACACCCAACATGCTCTTCATTATTCATCTTCCAATAAAAATTAAATTTACATAGGAGAGTGAACCAAATCAAATTTAGGTCCTCACACCTCCAACGGTCAATCCAAAACTTGAGGAACACAACCCCAAATTAAACACACCAGTCAACCAACCCAAACAATCAGAAAAAACCCCATCGGTGATCAAGAACACCAAAACCAAGCCACTCGATGAGAGGAACAACTGAGTCAAACACCACATAATACACACCACTAAGAAAATAATCGTCGATCACCATCGAGCCCAGTCACCAAGTCCATCGGTGAAGAAACACATCTTCCAACCGAGAACTGCCACCAATGATCAAGAAACTTAGGTCTCCAACCAAGCTTGCTACCAAAAATAAAAACCAAACCACAAAATTATTTTTGGTGATACAGGATTTCCAACTACCCCAAGATGCTCCTGCATCAGACACCCCAGGTGAGAAAATAAGTTCTCAGCAGCTCGACAAACATCTGTTGGGATTCAACACATATATCCCAAATTTTTTCTTGGTATACATGTCCTACAAGTTCTCAATTGATACACCCATGCCTCGATTGTTCTTCTAATTACTCTTACGACTAGCACTCTCTGATGTGTCTTTAGATCTCTGAACTTGAATGTCTGCACCAACCTCTATAGTCATCTTAGATCTCCTTCCAATGCTCAAGTTCCTCCTTCCTTCATTTTCATCCTTCAAAGGAATCAAAGTAAACTTTTGTCCATCTTCCAGGATAGTAAATGAATTCCATTAACAGTCATGAATAGCCTCTCTATCATACTTCCAAGGTCTCCCAAGTAAAACCTAACAAGAAATCATCTCCACAATGTCACATAATACTTCATCCTTGTAAGAACCAATTTGAAAACTTACCATGCATTTCTCCTTCACTTCTAATGCATGATATTCTTGTAACCAACTTATCCTATAAGGACAAGGATGTTTCAACATCCTCAAACTAAGCTTCCAGCCCATCTCTTCATAAACCAATTTATCAATAATCCCTCCATAAAAAATCATCTTACAACATTTACCACCATAGTTACACACATTCCTAAAAAATTTCTTCCTCTAACAAGAATCAACTTGTTTCGTGGGAAGCAATGTTCTCCTAAGCAAAAGACTCACACCTTCCACCTCAGGTTCATTCTTTTCAACTTCATTCACCATATAATTTTAGTGACTACCACCCTTCTTATCTGCATGGGGACATTCAAATGATTAATTTCCTTCTTCTCCATAGTTATAATAGGTACCTCTGAATACACCTCTACCTTCCTTTCTCCTCAGCTCAACAGGTTTCAGTTCCTCCTCAACTCTCATTTTATCCTTTACCAACTTATCTTGCTTCTCTTTCCCTTGGAAATTACCATGATGTCTTCTCTTCAACTTAGCTTTTACCTTCATGAAATACTGGTTAGAATCCTTAAATGAGTCCGTCTTCAACATACCAATCTCATCCTGGATATTGAATCTTAGACCATTAATATACCTTGCCAACTTTTTCCTAGAAAGTTCTCTATGTCCAGACCGAATAGTCAACTTGTAAAAATCCTCGTATATTCTTCCACATTCATCTTTTTTTATTTAGATTTTGTAACTTCTTAAACAACTCAAGTTCATATTCGGAAGGAATGAACTTAGCTTTAAGTTTTGCCACCATCAACCTCCACCGATTGATCTTCATCTCACCTTCTTCTTCTCTATCTCTCTGTAATTATTTCCACCAAAGAGAAGCATGTCCCTTTAACTTAGTCTGTGCTATCCCCACTCTAAGAGGTTCTCCAATGTCTTCCATCTCAAACTAGTTCTCTAACTCACCCATCCAATCAATGAGATCCTCAGGTCTCAATGTACTTGATGAATTGGAAACCTCCATTTGGTAACTTGTACCCAACCGACCTCTAGATCTCTACAAACAATCAGTTGTGTATTCACTAAATCCCTCCATCTGATCAGCTCTTTCATCTCCACTAGATCTAGTAGCCTCAAAAATTTTAGCAGCTTCTTCATAATAATTTTATATTCTAGGACCTCTCTGCAATCTAGCAACAATATTTCTAATTCCCTTCATGACTTCATTCCTCAATTCAGCCATCTCATTACAGATCTCATCTCATAGATCCTCTTTCATATGATCAATCATCCTAGGGTTTAGTCTTTGAGGAGGCATCTCCAAAACCCTAAGTGAAAACTCCATAAGTAGAAATCAACCTCCTTTCTGGTCACCTTGTACAAATCCTTTTCTGATGTAAGTTAGATCCACTCTCTGCCACCTCAAAACAATGCAATAGGAACACCACAAGTCTAGAATTTAGATATGAAACTACCACAACAAGATCCAACCACGCTCTGATACCACTTGATGTAGTCAAGGGAGGAGAGATCTCAAAAGAGATATCTAGACTTGTAGAAAACAAAAAGAACAACAATGGAAACCACAACACAACAAGATATAATTAATAACAATTTAGATTCTTCAATAGCATGCAATTACATCAAACATGTTGAGATGTAAGGCCTTCTTGGTTACAGACATATACATTAGAAAATACACTAAGATCTATCACAGAGATCTTCTGCAAGCTTCCGATCACCCCCTTATCTAGCCCAAACCTATAACAGATAACAATCTAGCAGGAAAACTCAAGACAGATCTAAACTTGTGCTCACAAGCCACCAAGCAATCCTCTTGTTTCCTAAGCCAACAAGCTACTATCCCTCAAAGGTATCATTCACCTAGTTCAAATCTATAGACCTTTACAAAAACTCTTCCACTACTTCCCTCTCTCTTTTCTTTCTTGCTACCTCTACTCTATCCAAACCCTCTTTTTATACAACACAACAACCAGTCGACTTTATAATTAAAATAAATCAACAAAACATAACTCAGCATCAAGAACACAAAAACCAATGTATTCTTCATTAGTCGACTTCCAAAAACCATTAAATTTGCATAGGAGAGTGAACCAAATTAGATTTAGGTCCTCACACCTCCAACGGTTGATCCAAAACTCAAGGAACACAACCTCAAATTAAGTGCACCATTCAGCCATCCCAAACAATCAGAAAAACCCCACTGCTGACCAAGAACACTGAAACAAAGCCACTCAGTGAAAGGCATAACTAAGTCAAACACCACCGAATAGACACCACCAAGAAAAGCATCATCAAGCACCATTGAGTATTGTAACCGAGTCCATCATTGAAGCAACACATCTTCCAACCAAGAATTGTCACCAATGATCGAGAAACTCAGGTCTCCAACCGAGCTTGCTACTGAAAACCAAAACCAAACCAAAAACATATTTTTGGTGATACATGATTTCCAACTACCCCAAGATGCTCCTACATCATATACTTGGGTACATGAAGAGTTTCAGCCTATAACCTACATTTTCAGCTCAAATTTTACCTGCAGGTCAGTTTTGTGCTTTGTTTTCTATTTCTACGCTTTTCTTCTCATTATCAGTCTGTATGAGTTTGTTATTTCCAATTTTTTATATCTTGTATATTTAATCACTTTAATCAACTTAATCACATTATTTCATTATTTCCATTTCATCAATTATCATTTTAAAGTGAAGGATCATTGTCCAAAATGTGTAGATGGTAAAAAGGTGAAGTAATTTTTCCTATCTATGTCATTGCTTCCCTTTTCCAACATTACACTATCTACTTCACCTTATCCATAACTTTTAGGCCATATCCATACCTTACCTCTATCATAAATTACTACCTTTGATCTTGATTATCCTATCTCCATCCTATCCAAATCAATCCTTGATCGTGATGAAAACTAAGGACATAAAATTGAATAAAACAATTAGAAACCTCTTGACATGTCCATTCTTGTGGACTCCATGTCATTACCAGAATAGTCATATATCCAATCCCTTGGCTTGAATAAACATGGTATCCCATTGTAAGATAGTCCTTGCAAACCAAATGAACTCTGATTCTATAATGAGCCTCCTCCATCCTTCATTTATACATGTCCACCCCAACACTTTATTCATCCATTAATAATGTTCCATGCTTTGCAAGACATTGGGGAAAATAAATACATCCTATTTGAGAATAAATCCTAGCATTTTCCTTTTACCTAAATCACTGATCTTAAAATACCTTGAAAAAATTCCCAAAAAAATTAAAACTTCTTGAAAAAAGTTCAAAAAAATAAAAAAATGTCCAAAAAATGAAAAATATGTTAAAAAAAGTTGAAAAAAATAAAAATTATTTCTTGAAAAAATATAAAAAAAATTGAAATAAGTCCTTAACAAAAAGTCTTGCAAATGTCCAAAAAATTAGAAAACACAAAAACCCAAAAATATTCCATGATAAATTTTCCTTTGTAAAGGTAGACATTGAGCAGATGCAAACACAAAACAAGTCCAACACTTTGAACTTAACAAATCGCACATCGACAGACAAACTTATCAACTAGCCCTCAATTAAACTGATTACCTTGTCTTATCAACTAGTCAATCAATATCCGTCATTTTGTCAAAATGGTCATTATGTCTTATACAAAGAATGGATACACCTGAAACTAGACCAGTCGGTCTTATACATGGTAGCTCATTCCTGGAAACAAACATCATCATCATCATTCTCATCGTCACAAAAACACTTAAAAAAGACAAAGACAGTATGGCTATTGAGTCATTTGGTCCATTGAGCCTTATCTTTCATTGATTTATCTAATATCATGTTCCTATGCTTCTCAAGGATATCCACAAGTGATTAGAGGGGTTGGGATGATTCTGTTGGAGATTTGCCTTTGTGCAACTTGTTGACTGTATGTTTGTCATTGATGACAACATATAGTATACAAAAGTGTACTGTATTCAATTTTCAGTATGTATATGTTGGAGCCTTGCACGATTTTTTTT
Source organism: Thuja plicata (assembly GCA_018584345.1). Classification (NCBI taxonomy): domain Eukaryota; kingdom Viridiplantae; phylum Streptophyta; class Pinopsida; order Cupressales; family Cupressaceae; genus Thuja; species Thuja plicata. The sequence goes on along the minus strand of MU227386.1, from coordinate 3,837,837 downwards.
ATGTTTAAGACATATTTATTATGCTATGGGCATACAGGTATATTCAGAAGTTCAGTTACAGTCGAATTATGTTGATCTGTTTTCCAGCCACAGTTTCAGAGGATTAATTTTTTTAAGAGCCAACAGTAATTTTTTTGATTCTTCAGTTGGGCCTATCTATGGGATATGTGTGTTCAGGTTCATGTTTAGTTATGATTCAAAGATGATTAACCAAAAGTGCTAAATGTGTTTCATCCGAAGTGTGATTTTTGGGTAATTTTGGTGGAGCTGACTATGTGAAGTGATGTGTCTATTCATTTTGAGTTGCGTGGTTCTAATTATGTTGCGTGCTTAGTTTAGTTGACAAGAAAAGTGTTGAAGGGATTGCTATAGCCGACATGATCATATCTTTTGGAGAAGATACATATAGAAGTTCATTTGTGATCACTAAGTGTGAATGGTAAGAAATGAGACAAAAAAATAACAAAGCAGAATGCTGGTTGTTTTGGGATAGCAAAGCTATTTCATTCATCAGTTAAAGATATATGTGAAAGAAGAAGAGAGTGCTTACAATTCAATGGAACTAATCAAGACAACATGTCTACTCAAATAGTTCATTATCAGATATAGTGTATATATGTTCTACTGAAGGTTGCAACCTTCATCATTTTAGTAGTGTGCTATTGGACAGTGTGTCCTCACCCCTAATAGGGTTATTTGTAAAAGACTCCTAACAGGGTTTGACCCTTAACTAGTTCACTCTACTTATTGCATTGTAAAGAACAAATCCTAACAGGGTTGTAAGATCTTCTAACAGGGATCATTATACTCTAGTGAATTTCTTTGTGGGTGCTAATTCTCACCAGGGTTTTTACCTATTTTGGTTTCCCCGTAACCAAAATTGTGGTGTTCTATTATGTGTTATCTTGTTGTATATATGCTTAATTTTATTCTGTACTTAATTGGAGAAAAGAATTAAAACTAGTAGATAACTGATTCACCCCCCTCTCATTTATCTCTTGGGACTATTCCTAACAATTAGTATTAGAGCCAAGTACCTTGGAGAGAAAGCCTAACAGCTTAAGGTAGATCATATGGCGTACTTCAAAAAAGAGAGTCCTAAGTTTGATGGAGAAAATTATCTTGACTAGAAGAACAAACTGATAACACATCTACAGTGCATTGGTTTTGAGATCTATGAGGTTGCTACTCATGCAATTGATGTTCCTACTTTGAAAGATCTTGCAGAAGAAGACTCTACTAATAAACAAAAGGAAGTATTCACCCAAAATGAAATTGCCAAAGAAGCCCTAATCAGTGCCTTATTTGATAGTGAATTTTTTGAGATTAAGAAGGCAGACAAAGCATATTCAATATGGAAATACCTAGAAGACATGTTTGAAGGAGACATCCAAGCCAAAAATGTGTGTAGAAAGACTTGGAAGAAAAGATACAACAATTTAGAAATGCTACCTGAAGAAAACATCAAAGCTTACAATTAGAGGATTAATGAAGCAGTTTCAGGAATCGGAAATAATGGTGGAGAAATTTTAGAGGAAGACATAATGGACAAACTGATGACTAAATTGACAACAAATTATGAGAGAAAGATAAACATCTTGGATGAAATCATGCAATTTTCAAAAGAATTCAAAAGAGAAACCTTGATCAGAAAAATTTCAGCATTTGATATATCAAGATTGAAGACAAAATCTAAAATTGAAACAACTTTCAAAGCCTCAGTCCATGGTAAGAAATCCTTGAACATCTCTATTAATATTGAGAAAGAAGAAGTGGATACAGAACTAGAAGAAATCATTGCTATGATTTCTAAGAAAGAAAGGAAAGGTAAAGGAAAATATGAAGGATAGCTACCATTCAAATGTTTTTCATGCAATAAAGTTGGCCATTTTGCATCCAAGTGTCCTACAAGAGTCAAGAAGTTAAGATCAGATTACAAGCCCAAATATACCAAGGAATGCTATCATTCTGAAGATGGTGTGACTGATGATGATTCAGGAGAGGATGAAATTGGATTCATTGCAATTAAAGATAATGAAAAATTGATTGATGAAATAGAAATTAAAGATGAAAAGAAAGCACAAGAATTGGCTTTAGTTTCACAAGCAAACATCAGAATAGACTGGATCATAGACAATAGGTGTTCACATCACATGATAAGAGACAAAGATATATTTGTACATCTAGATAAGTACAAAGGTGGCATGGTTAGATTTGGAGATAACACTCCCAAACCTATCATAGGCAGATGATCCATCACCTTAGATGGAAAGAACAAGACAGATGATGTTCTGTATGTTGATGGTTTACATCATAACTTACTAAGTGTTGGGCAATTGCTTGATAAAGGATATCAGTCAGAATTCAAAAACAATAGGTGCATCATTAATAAAAAAGAAGGTGACATGATAGAATCAGGTTCAAATATCAAAGGTAATGTTTTTCATCTTAACTTTGAAGTAATTTGTTTTGTTGCAAAAGTGGATGATAGTTGGTTATGGCACAAAAGAATTTTTCATATCAATTTTGACAACATAGTAAAGATAAGAAATGTAAAGGCAGTAAGAGACCTTCCTAGTATTGCAAGACCTGTTGATACTGTGTGTATGGATTGTGTGATGGGAAAGTGTGTAAGGACCTCATTCAAAAGAAAACAGAACTATGTAGAGAATAAATTAGATTTAGTGCATACAGACTTATGTGGACCTACTCAAACAAGATCATACTATGGTGAAAGGTATTTTATTTTGTTTGTTGATGATTTCTCTAGAATGATGTGGGTTGTGTTCCTAAAAGATAAATATGAAGCTTTTTAGAAATTCAAAATATTCAAAGCTAAAGTTGAAAATGAGTCTAGATTAAAGATTAAATGTTTGAGATATGATAGAGGAGGAAGATTCACCTTTGACAAGTTTCTTGAGTACTCCGAAGAGCGTGGGATCCAAAGAAAACTAAGTGCACCCAGAACCCCTCAACAAAATGGAATTATAGAAAGAAGAAAGAGGATAATACTTGACACAACATGCACTCTCATGATTGAAGGAAAAGTTTCACACAACTATTAGAGAGATGTAGTCAATATAGTAGTCTATACTATCAACAAAATTCAACTAAGACTAGGCACAGACAAAATACCTTATGAACTTCAGTTTGGTAATGTACCTACTGTAAAATACTTTAGAATCTTTGGAAGCAAGTGCTACATCAAGAGAGATGATGGTGTTGGTAACTTTGATGCTAGAAGGGATGAAGGTATTTTTCTTGGTTACTCTACTAAGAATTACAAATGTTTTAATTTAAGGTTGAAGAAAATCATTGAAAGTGCACATGTGAAGATTGATGAGAAGTTCATGATTCAAGAGAGATATTATGAATATGTACCTATGATTGAATATGAACCTAGACCTATCAATAAAGAAATAGTTATTGAAGAAATGTTTGACTGTATTGATGTATCATTCAATAACCCTAATCCAAGTGAAGGAGAATCACAGATTACAGATGAGAGTGTCACACCTAAAATTTCAAAATACACATCTCGATACCATTCAAAAGAAGATATCATTGCATATCATAGCAGTAAAGTTTTGACAAGATCCAGAGAAAAAGGTTCAACCATTGATGAAGAGGTATGTGTACTTTCACAAATTGAACCCTTAAGTGTTAAAGATGTGTGTAATGATTTAGATTGGAAAAATGCAATGCAAGAAGAATTAGATCATATAGTTAAGAATGACACATGGGAATTGGTCCCTAGACCTTGTGACGAAACGTGGTTGGAACTAAGTGGATATTTAGAAACAAAATGAATGAAGATGGTACAGTGATAAGAAACAAAGCAAGACTGGTATGTAAAGGATATGCGCAGAGAGAGGGAATTGAATACTCTAATACATTTCCCCTGTGAGAAAACTGGAAGCCATTAAATTGTTTTTAGCTTATGCAACATTCAAGAACTTCAAAGTATATCAGATGGATGTCAAGTCAACATTTCTAAATGGTGACTTGAAGGAAGAAGTTTACATAGAGAAGCCTGAAGGATTTAAACTATCAGAAAAACTAGACATGGTATGCAGACTAAAGAAATCCCTCTATGGACTTAAAAAAGCCCCAAGAGCATGGTATGAGAGACTTGATGGTTACCTGACAAAGATTGGATTCAAAAAGGGAGAAAAAGATTGCAACTTATTCATAAGAGAAACACTTGAAGGATTATTACTTGTTTCTATCTTTGTTGATGACATTATTTTTGGAGGTAATGACAAACTTAGTGCACAATTTTCCAAAGAGATGTAGAGTGAATTTGAAATGAGTGTGATTGGACCTATAAAATAATTTTTGGGACTAAATGTAAAGTAGACAGATAGAGGTATATTCTTAAATCAGTCTAAATATGTGAAGGAGATATTGAAGACATTCAAGATGGAAGATTGCAAGCCAGCAAGCATTCCTATGATAACAGGAAGTAAGATTTCTAAAAATGATGACTCCACAGTAGTTGAAAAAACACTATACAAGTCTATGATTGGAAAAATCATATATCTCACTCAATCTAGACTAGATATTTCCAATGTAGTTGGCATTGTTGGGAGATTTTCAGCTGAACCAAAACAGAATCACTTAATGGCAATAAAAATAATATTTAGATATTTAAAGGGAACTATAGACTATGGTTTATATATCCTAATTCAGAAAATGTAGAACTTCATGTGTACATAGATGCAGATTGGGAAAGTTGTGTTGATGATAGAAAGAGTACCTTAGGAGGAGCAGTATTTCTTGGAGACAGGTTGGTTACTTGGACAAGAAAGAAGTAGAACTGTATTTCTCATTCAATAGTAGAAGCTGAGTATGTAGCAACAACATTAAATTGTTCCACAATTGTTTGGATCAACTAGATGATTAAATACTTTGGAATTCAGATTGATTAGCCTAGTGTTAATCATTGTGACAACACTAGCACAATCAATATTTCAAAGAACCCTATAATGCATGCAAAGACAAAACACATAGAAATAAAATATCATTTTCTAAAAGAAAAAATTACAGACAAAGAAGTGAAGTTGAATTATGTGAGCACCAAAGAACAATTGACAGACATGTTTACGAAGCCTTTATCAAAAGATACTTTTGAGTATCTCAGGAAGAAGCTGGGAGTAATTCCCTTTCCTCAGTTTGATTAGAATTTGCAGCAAATATATCAGTCTTTGGTGACTGATGAATGGTTGAATACTCTACTTCTGGAGTAGTACCTATGCTTATTTGTATTTGGCATCCTTTTCAATTGATGTCAAAGGGGGAGTATATAGTAAGGGGGAGCATATACTCTGGGGGAGTATATAGTCATGAAAATAAAAACTCAATCAAAGGAGATGCAACAGTTAAGAGGAACCTTTGATGAGGATATTGAGAAGATTGTAAAAAGAAAGAAGACACTTTTTGATTGATGGTGTTTTTAATATCATATGTTTCCATAAATGTCAAAGGGGGAGATTCTTGGAGATTTGCCTTTGTGCAAATAGTTGACTATATGTTTGTCATTGATGACAACATATAGTATACAAAAGTGTACTATATTCAATTTTTAGTATGGATATGTTGGAGCCTTACGCAGTTGTTTTTATGTTGAAGACATATTTATTATGCTATGGGCATACACGTAGATTCAGAAGTTTAGTTACAGTCAAGTTATGTTGATCTATTTACCAACCACAGTTTCAGAGGATTTTTTTTTTAAGAGCCGACAATAATTTTATTGATTCTTCAGTTGGGCCTATCTATGGGATATGCATGTTCAGTTTCATGTTTAGTTATGAGTCAAAGATGATTAACCAAAAGTGCTAAATGTGTTTTATCTGAAGTGTGACATTTGGGTAATTTTGGTGGAGCTGACTATGTGAAGCGATGCATCTATTCATTTTGAGTTGCACGGTTCTAATTATGTTGTGTTCTTAGTTTAGCCAACAAGAAAAGTATTGAAGGGATTCCTACAGCAGACATGATCATATCTTTTGGAGAAGATACATATATTTGTTCATTTGTGATCACTAAGTGTGAATGATAAGAAAACAGACAGAAAAAGAACAGAGCAGAATGCTGGTTATTTTGGGATAGTAAAGCTATTTCATTCATCCATTAAAGATCTATGTGAAGTAGAGAGTGCAAACAATTCACTAGAACTAATCAAGATAGCAGGTCTACTCAAACAGTTCATTATTAGATATAGTTTATATTCATTCTACTGAAGGTTGCAACCTTCATCATTTTAGCAGTGTGCTATTGGATAGTGTGTCCTCACCCCTAACAGGGTTATTTGTAAAAGACTCCTAATAGGATCTGACCCTTGACCAGGTCACTGTACTTATTGCATTGTAAAGAACAATTCCTAATAGAGTTGTAAGATATTCTAACATGGATCATTATACTCTAGTGAAGTTATTTGTGGGTGCTAATTCCCACTGGGGTTTTTACCTATTTTGGTTTCCCCGTAGCCAAAATTATGGTGTTCTATTTTGTGTTATCTTGTTGTATATATGCTTAATGTTATTTTGTACTTAATTGGAGAAAATAGTTAAAACTAGTAGATAAATGATTCACCCCCCCCTCTCAGTTATCTCTTGGGACTATTCCTAACAGATTCATGGTTTTGTTTTTCTTTATTTTCTCTTGGTGGGATGTTTTTCATTAAGTATTGGGATATGTGTTTTAGGTGTCTGTGTTGGCACATTCACTAATAAGAAAAAGATCCTATGCAAACCTATGATCATGGATCAATATGATTGTAATTTTTTCACATACCTTTCCCTTTAACACACATGTCCTAAGATGGATGGAAATATTCCTTGTTTTTTATATGTGCTTGTCAATGCAAAGGGAAACATAGTGCCTTGATCTTCCATATCTTGGTAAGAACATCCCCATTTTTTAAATAAAAATGGCTCAAGGATAATAAAAAATTGACACTTGTGATAGCACGGTACAAAAGATGAAATTAAAGTGGTATCAAATAAATCAAGACTTTAACCAAAATTATTCTACTCATCAAGTCTCCTTCATCATTCTCTCATCTAGACCTCGAACACTAACATTTATTTTGCAAGTCATATAGTCTACGAATTGAACCTTATTTTTAATTTTTTGGTCAATTTTTTCAAGGGGAACCATATTACCCCTTCATCACCTCATTCTTGGTAAAGCATACTATGACAAAAAATTTATGATTTATTCTTTGAAACAACACTCAAAATCACATTGTCTAAAAGAGGAGCAAAATATAGACATAAATTTATCCCACACCTACAAGCAATAATTTTACTAGATTTTTCTTAATTAATTAAATAATTCTAGGTATTTAATTAATTCAGTGTCATTCTTCTAATTTCAATTAAAAAATAAATACTTTCCTCCCTTCTCATAACTATATATTTTTTAATTATTTAGTTATCAAAATTTTTCACTTATTTAGTTATCTAAATTTTTTAATGATAATTAAATAATTTTTCTATTTAATTAATCAATTTCCTCCACTTTCATTAATTAATATTTATTATTTAATTAAATACATTCATTTAATTTCCTTGATAATTAAAAAAATATTTTAATTATCTAATTATTTTTTTTAGGGGTAAAAATTTACTCAGATCAAATCAGAGAGTACAAAGCAATGGCACAAGATTAGACTAAAAACATCCAGCAACCAAGAAGAAGAGCCCAACCCACAAAGGGAACATCTACACCACTTTATCCTCCATAATTAACCTATCCAACATCTCCATATATTATGGCCTCAAGAGGCCCCAATCATCCACATCCCACCCATTTAGGTTCTCTGAAGCCCATTTTGCCAAACAATCAACCACTCTATTTAATTCCTGTGGAATATGACAAAAAGAAATATGATCCAATGTACAACACAAATTCAAGATTTGTTTTACCACCCCAAATAATTTCCAATTAGTCACTTCCAGATGTTTATCATTCAACATATCAATCACTATATGGGAATTAGACTCACAAACAATCCTCTTCTACCCAAGAGAGAGAACACTTTTTCAACAACAAGAAGAATAGCTATAGCCTCCATAATTTTATTTGAGTAACAACCTTTATAGGCAGAGAAGAGGTACACAAAATTTCTACTACTATCTCTACCAATACCACCAATTCCTACATGACCAAGAACCCTCCTAGAAGACCCATCAATATTAAATTTCAAAACTCCCCTAAGATGAGGAAGCCACCTCCCCTCTCTATGAATATTTTTATTTTGACATTTCATGATCTCCATCTAGAAAAGGGGCCAGCTCCATTGGTGTCCACATTCAAGTTCCTCATCATAGCTAGTTTACTAGGATCCATAGGTCCAACAACCTCACATTTTGTAAGAATATTTTCTTGAAGCATGTAAACATGTTTTCTCCACACAAGAGCACTTATCATTTCTCAATCTTGACAAATCTATATGTTCCTTTCTAACCATAAATTATGAAGGATGAAAGTGAGACCAAGAACAAAAATAACTTGCAAAAATGAGGCCTTAGTTGGAGGATGATCCAGGATATACCAAAAATCTACTAAAGAAGTGGCATGGACACATGCATGATTTCATGCTCTCCTCCAAAAGTGTTAAATTTATATAGAATAAGAACAGTGAAAGAATAGATGGGAAAAAAATTCTTCATTCTTCTTACAAAGGAAAAACACCTATATGGTCCTTGGAAGCCTCTCTTTCATAAATTCTCCCAAGTGATGCATTTACTTTGGGCAACCAACCAAAGAAAAAAGTTTCATTTAGGCCTGTAGAAACAATCCCAAACCTATTGCCACAAAGTTACACCTCCCCAATCCATGTAACTGCTTGTCTAGCTCCTAGTAACTAAAGGAAACATAAATTTATGTGTTACCTCATGTTCATTCCTAAATATCCTTCCAAAAATTAACCTGCACATGTCTCCTAAAAATAAGTTTAAAAATCTACCACCCTACTCCAACTAGCTGCAATAAACATATCACAAAGAGGTTGAAGGTGATGGAACTAATAAATAATCAAGGCATGAACATCACAAGAATCATGGAAAAAATAAGCATCCACATCCTATTATATATCCAAAAAATTCCCTCTTTGATGAGCTTTGCCCCTTTTTTAAAAGTGTCCCAAATCATGGAACCCTTCCCCATCAAATTACATCAAGACACATCCACACTGTCCACACCCTTGAGGTACTTATGAGTAATGATTTTGGCCTAATCAAGATCCTCAAAAGTACACCATCTCCAATATAACTTAGCTACTAAGACTTGACCAATTAAACCTGCAAGCTGAAGACCCAGACCCCCCTCTTACTTTGGTTGGTAGACTAAATCCCATCTAATAAGGATCCATTTTGAGGAGAGAAAATTGCTGGACCAAATAAATTGACATGAGAGAGCATGAAATTGTTTCACAAAACTAGGAGTGACCTACACAAAAAAATAATAAATAGGAAGAGAATATTGAGCCACTAATTTCAGAAAAGTATTCCATCCAGGTGATGAAATCCATCTATAGGTCTAGTGGCTAACCCTCTTACAAAAATTGTCCAAGATTTTCTGCCAAAACTCCCTGTGCTGAGAAGCCACACCAATTGGAATCCCAAGGAATACTAGAGGAAGGGAGAAAATAGGAAATATGAGAATTTGAGTAATCCTATTCTGAATAAGCTAAGGAGTATTAAATAAATAGAAAACTTATCCTTGATTAATTTTCTTCCCTAAGGAAGCAAAATATGTATCCCAAGTTTTCCTAAATTCAATAGCTTCATTGATTATGGCCCTTCCCATCAAAGCACTATCATCACAAACTATAAGTGAGAGTAGGGAGGAAAATTCTTACCCCAGCTCTAGCCTTGAATCAAGCCTTGTCTACCCTTGAATTTGATTAATCTACCAAGCCCCTCATCCATGATGATAAAAAAATAAGGGGATAAATGGCCTTCCTACCGAAGACCCCTGGAATTATTGAAGAACTCAAAAGGTTATAAATTAACCAAGACCCAAATGGAAACCAAGGAAACACAAATCATAACCTAGTTTACCCTTTCACCACTAAATCCAAAATCTCAAAGAACCTTCTATAAAAAAAATCCCATTTAACTTTGTCATACGTATTTTCCATGTAAAGTTTAATAAACTTGGATTTCTCCTTAGAAGTTTCCATAGAATGATTGGCCTTTATAGAAATCACAATACCATAAATAATATGTCTACTAGAAACAAAACCCCATTGATCTTTGGAAATAATATCTTTGAGACATAGCTTGAGGCTCTCTGTAATCAATTTAGTGATAATCTTGTAAATCACATTGCAAAGGGAAATTGGTCTAAAGTGATCAAGTCTATTCACATTATCCTTCTTAGGAATAAGGGCCAAAAAAGTGGAATTTGTGGCTTTAACATATGCTTATTGTTATGTGATTCTTGAACCACCTCTAGAAGGTCCCATTTGATAATATCCCAAAACTATAGTAATATTCCACTAGAAAGCCATCAAGGTCTGGGGATTTTCCTTTTTTCATGTGAAAGACAATATTTTATAGTTCTTGTAGTGAGATAGGGTGAATACGAGTCACATTCATTACTCTAGACACAAGAGGAGGAATGCACACCAAAATAGAAATTTCTTTATCTCCAACAAGAAGAGAATCTTCCTTAAAAAAATAGAAAAATATTGGCGTGCTTCCTAAGAGATGTCCCTCATTAAGGAGAATTGGGGCCCCTCTGAAGACACTAAGGAAGTAATGAGATTTCCAATTCTTCTTGCCTAAACAAAATTATGAAAAAATAGTGTTCTTATCTCCTTCATGTAGCCAATCAATTCTAGACTTTAGTTTCCAAAAGATCTCTTCCCGAATATCTCATTCCTCCAAATCCTTGATGGCCATAGACTCCTTTTGAATTAGCTTCATTAAATTCCTTTATAAAGCAAGTAATAGAATCCAAATGAGCTTGGGCAACCTATTTTCTAAAGTGCAAGTTCCCAAAACATTGCATTTTCCATCTTTTGACTTTATATTTCACAAATCACAATCTTTTACAAAGAGAATACATAGTCATACCATGAGAAGGCTAACCTTCAAACCACCAATTAGTGACCAATTCCTAGAGAGAGGGATCCCACAACCACATAAGGATAAAATTAAAAGAAGTCTTTTTGAAACTCTAGAAGAGGCTATGGATATTTTGACTGGCAAGTGATCAGAGCCTCTCCAATCCAATATTTCTAAACTAGTATTCCATTTATCCCCTATCCAATAGCCAAAAACAAGGAACCTATCTAGTCTTTTAGAAATAGTATTCAATATGCTTCTTATGTTGTTCCAAGTGAACATGTAATTATTTGGCTTCACCTAAATAACATTCAAAAGCTCAATATTATCATTAAGGAGGATGGCTGATGGTTCTGGTCTAGCCACACCTCTTTTTTCCTCTAGATTGCAAACTGCATGTAAGTCGCTAGGCAAGATCCAAGGAATAAAGGGATCTAGAGAGAGGACATATCTAATATGGTCACAAAGTTTTGATTCTCCCAAAAGAGTAGTAGGAGCATAAACATTTGAAAAAAGATAGATTTTATCCATATCCAAACAAGAGGCAACCATAGAAATAGAAGAGTGACTTGTAATCGACCACTAAGGGAACATTTTTCTTGGTTCCCATAAACAATCCATTCCACCTAAACTACCATGAGTCCCAAAAAAATTGCAAGCTCCATGTATCCAAATCATAGAAACTCTAGTTTTCATATCCTTCATTAACAATTTAGTTTCCTAAATGAAGACAATGTGAGAGAATGAGACATAATTAAATCCAGAACAACCTTTTGTCTAGGGATTTTGTTCAAACCCCTCTCATTCTATGATATGAAAATCATTTATGGGGATGAGAAAATGGGAATCAATGGGTTTCATAGACCCAAACTCAACCAATGTATCCTCAATAATCTTCACCTTCTCCTAGTCTGAATTATTTAATTAGTTGACTAAGTCTTCTCTAATTAATTAAAATCTTCAATTTGTTTATAATTAAATAATTTATTTCATTTATTTAATTATTCACTTTTCAAAAAAGTAACCTCTTCTAAAAAGAAATAAATCTTTATTTTATTTATTAATTTCAAGCATATGAGTTAAGTTATTGATGTATTTAATTCATTTCTTATTTTTTCTCTCATGTGATTTATTTAAACTAGCAATTGCATCTTGGTGTGCAATGGGTATGCCGAAGAGGTGTGAAGGGTCAATTATGAAAAAAAATGTTTTATTAGTTACATACATTTGTGCAGTACGTGAGGTTAATTAGCAGACCATTTAATACATGGTGTTATTTGTCTAACAAATTATAAATAGAGAAGTGATAGCTTCAAATCAACTATGCATCCAATCATAGGGATCTAACCATGACTAAAACAAAATCTCTAAATTAGAAATATAATTCACCTTCATTACCAATAGAATCATGTTATGTTGTGTGTGTGTGTGTGTGTGTGTGTGTGTGTGTGAGAGAGAGAGAGAGAGAGAGAGAGAGAGATTTTTAAAAGTTTCTTGGATTAAATTATATGCAATTTTTCATCAATAAATGTAATATAAAATATTGATTAAAAGCATGCAGTGTTATACATTATTGCAATTATTCATAGATTCTAGAAATTTCATATAAAATCAATATTAACAAATAACAAATTATTATAAAATTAAACATAAATAAATTTAAATTATTAAATAATTAAATTTATATTAAAATGAAACTTTAAATAAAAGATTAAACTATATTAAAATCATTAAAGCTAAAAATTTATCTTTTATATTAAAATTAAAATGAAACCTCTTAAAAGGGTAAAATATTTTAAAATTTTGATGATGTAAAATTTTCATTATCTTTTGATGTCATAATTGTGCAAGTTTCATGTTCTTAATGTAAAATATCACTAAAATTATTTTAAATTATTTTAAAAAAAATTTGATCGGTAAAAGGCCGAAGCCATGGATTATTTTTATTAATAAAAGTTATCAAAAGTATAAAGTCTTTGTTCACTGTGGGCACTGGTAGGAAATAACGGAGAAGAAAACCTCCAGACTTGCTCGGGACCAAGGTCCAGACCAAATAGAAATAGATATGAAGGAATTCCTTCATTTATAGAATCTTTATGTACAATGACTACCAAGGATTTCCTTTGATAGGTATCTGTATTTTCATTTTCTCACTATATCAATATATACAATGAAATACTGCAATAGGAGAAATTTAAGTTTCCACTTTTTGAGCATTCATTATGAGTTCCATCTCTCGTTATTTCCTATCATGTTTTCTTTCACCTGGTCCTGCACATATCTCAACACCAGATACTATTTCTATACAAGACTATATATATATAATTTCTATTGCTAGAAATGTTACTGATCTCTTTATCAATCATATATCCAAATAAAAAATGATTATCTGATGTTAGCTTAGGAAGGTTCATAATCTAATCAAGGGTTAGTTACATCTAAAACAATATATCGTAAGTCCTTAGATAAAATGAACCATAAAAGTTACTCAGTCCCACCTATACACTGAAGATCTGTCTCCCAGATATATCTATGCTTCACAAACATATTAAAGGAAAGACATAGATATCATTGCTTCTGATAAAACCTACTGCTTTCTTCAAGCTAAATACACACACACACACACACACGGTGTAACTATATACATATACATACATACATACATACATACATGTATGTATGTATGTATGTATGTATGTATGTATATGTATATGTATATAGTTACACCGTGTGTGTGTGTGTGTGTGTGTGTATACACTTATTTAACATAGATATGCTTACCCTATGTATATACCTATAACAAGACATTTTAATTCAGTGTATAAATTCATTACTTCCCTTCGAAGGCTATCGGTAGATTTTATTTTATCATTCATATGAAATTGGAAAACCAAACCAGAATAACTTCAAAAAGACATAATTTGGTATTAAAGCATCTACAGTTTTAGAAAACATAAGTAATCTTCAAAATTCCCCAATAAAGTAAACCATGACATACATTATTTATCTGACATAGTATCCATATCTCTTCTGTAGATTATATTATGAAAGTAACCATATCAATGTAGTTGTATCATCAATAATACATATAGTCCTCTATATACTTACTAAGTCGGTATTAGTATTTATCAGCTAGTAGCATCTAAAAATGAAGGTTAATATAATTCTAATATATTTTTCTACCTGATGTTCCACTTCATACCTTCCTTTCATTATCACCTACTACTATAAAAAATTCCTTCTATTAAATCTCCTTCTAACATTACATTTTGATCTGAAATAATGATTATTGATAAATTACCTTATCTAGAACAAAAATGAATATACTCCTTTTCATCTGTATGAATATATAAATCTTTGTGTGTGTGTGTGTGTGTGTGTGTGTGTGTGTGTGTGTGTTTTTATCAAATGCTTTCTATTCTATTAGAACTAATATTAAGTTTTTAAGTAAAGACTTGATAATATTTAAAACTCAAATACTGAAACATCTTTCTATCTATCTACAAGTCTAGCTTTCTCATATTCCTACAAATGAGTCTCAGCCTTCCATTTCAAATAAAGGACCAAAAGGTTTTAATTAAATTTAGAAAGCCTTCTTGAGAAACTATCTATGACTACCCTCTCCTGTCATTTAAGAAAAATCAGCCAAGCATTCTGTGATAAAAGTCATTGAGAAAGATCAAAAATATCTATCGATGCTAATCATTACATTATAAACTATTATCTCACAATGTTCATGCTGAAAAATATGAAATGCGCATTCAGAAAAAGCTTCTACTATTGGAGATTCCTACCCTCGAGTAATCCCATAGGAAATATGTGATGACTTCCAGATCAGAGTTCTCCACCTTATACCTGAACTTCACAAGTAGCACTTTGATCATTATCACAATAAATAAAGCACAAACATCTGCCAGATAAACTATCTTTAATTGTAACAGTATATGCTAAGGAAATCTATTATTAGTCTGAAAAAAGCATAGTATATTATAGTATTCTCTATGTTTAGGGTACTCTACAACAAAACTATGTCAGTCTGTTATCAAACTAAACACATTCTACTATCATGTTATAAAGAGTTGTGACATGGATAATCCTTCCACTTTTCCAGACATACGGGATGTATAGATAAATTGGTAAAAAACAAACCATGATAACTATATTTAGACATAAGCTAAAAGTATAGCTACCATAAAAATATGAAACAATTATAATCTATAGACTACCCAACTATAGAAACATGTTACATGCATAATACAGTAACTTAAAATTGTCCATCATAAATCCCTACATTTTGATTGTGATAAAATTTAAACAAGGGCTTAAAGGAATAAATATTATATAATCATATCTATGTAACAATCATGCAGGCATGTCATATTGAAAAGCATAGATAAATTTTGATACTTTGATAAAACAATCTAAATATAAAAAAAGGTCATTATTAGGATGTTTCATCCATATCTTTAGGGGCTTTAGGGTAGTCCTCATTTTTTTCCTTTTCTTCCTGTAAGGACCAACAGTTTCTACCCTTTCCATGATTACTTCTTCATCATCAGAGTCACTAAAACTATCCCTATCGATATTACCAACATCATCTTCATTCCAATAAGTATAGAACCAATCAACTTCCTCAGAGGCCCTTACAAGAAGGTAACAAAACAAAAAATCTAGACTTCTTCTAATGATGGGAGTTCTTGAGATCAATGTTGTTAAATCATCTATAACCAGAATAGGAGATGAAGAGACATGTCTTCCGTTAATCATTGGAATATTGTAGAATCTGGACCTGGTTATCAAAGAATCCCCATGAATATTTTGAATGACTAAATATAAACCTCCTAAGTATTTGTGTTTGAAAATATGGGCACAAAGCCTTCTGATTTCTGATTTCCCTGGGTCTACCTAAATGGCCATAGAAATGAACATGGTTGGTATATCAGAGTTTACCCGATACTAGTTGTTATTGGTAAGGAATTCGAGCCCTAGAATCCTAAAGACAACCATTAAAGTTAATGCATGAGTATTCAACATAACAAATTGTAATATATTAATAGTGATTTCTCCATCAAAAGCTATTTTTGATTTAGAGCCCTTCAACTTGATAGTGTTGGTCATTTTAACAAAAAAATCAGGGAACGATATAGGTAGAAAAGTGTAGGAGGAGGCATGATTCCTATTTTAGCAGCTAAGGGAAGGCAGTTCCTTTTCTTGCCCATTCCTCAACCTAGTTTTCAGACTTCCTATGACTTCGAGAAGAGAAATCAAAGGTCGTTTACATCCAGACAAGGAAGGATATATATATATGAAAGAAGATTATGTATCAGGTTGTGTTAACATATAAATATATATATATATATATATGTATCAATATAGAGTATAGATACATAAATATATATTTATAAATAAAATGATAAATATATGTATACATACATACATACATACATATATATATATATATATAAATA
>MU227386.1:3809710-3820301 GCA_018584345.1 Thuja plicata | reverse complement strand
ATATATATATATAAACATCAATATTAGGGATATGTGGGTATATATTAGTTACATTAGGCTGAATAAATATTGTTATTTATATATTAAGATGTCTATTTTGTTATATCAAATTTCTTGAATAAGCTGCCAGGGTAAAATGAGAAAATTGGCATATTATCTTCACACTGTATGTTTCTAATGGAACCACTAATTTTTATAAGAGAGAGATATTTTGTCTTTTACATATGACATATAAATTTAGCCATTTAGTTTTTATAAGAAGGAGATATTATTCATTTACGTATTACAAACATGTAACTATTAATATGCTTTTCAAGAACACTTGTGAAAAAACCATATCTAAAACAATAAACTTATATGAAAATAGTATGAGCTGTGCATAATAAGAATGCCATATAAACTATTTAAGAAATTAAGATAATGAACCTCTTAATTTGATTATAATATCTGTATATAATAAAATTACTTATAATGTAGCCTGTTCTATAGTAACTTACTATGTTAACCTTAATAAAAAAAGGATAACTTGAACAATACATTGCGTAGTTTACTGAATAAAGAGCATAAAATAGTTATTACTATGCAAGCTTCCTATATCTATCTGAGGATGTACTTAATATATTTCAACTTAGCCCAATTTAATACCCTTTCCCTTGTCATTTATATTTCCTCCCTGAGAGGACTACCCTGAATCAGTGTGTAATTCCTTCTCTAGAAGTTCCTTTGCATCTTCACTGTCCTTATCAGGGACCATGACCAGTGGAACACAGTCAGCCCAATCAATAGAATCTTTAAAACTTGAAATATTTTCTTCCTTCTTGTAAATAGGAAACCATTTTGGGTTGTCTGGGTGCTTAACATGGAAGAGCCCAGTCAAAAATTTCAAGTTATGACTCCTACTTTCTAGGGATGATTCAAGGGCTTCCCAACTTTCAACCCATATAATGGGATATCTTGGGAAAATATTGTCTCCCAGGTTAGATTTCCCATAGTTCCTAGCTTTAGGAATCATGAGAGCATCATCAATGTTAGCTAAGACAGTGTCAATATTTCCAAGAATACTCTTTTTAAAAATGCTCATACAAATCTCCTTTGCAATTTTCTTATCTCTCTCAAAGAACATAGTTAGGGCAAGAAACATTGATGCAATATCTAAGTTAACCCTAGTCCTATCTATGTTACCTAGGTATTCTTCTCCTAGAACTTTCATTATCGCACCCACCACTAGGGTGTTTTTGAATTTCATGATTCCTCTTATTCTCTGCTCTGTAACCTCATATTGCACTTTTGTCTATCATAATTTGTTGTGCAGTCTAACTAGGGTATCCATAGAGATAAATTACATCTAATCTCCAAGAAAATGCAAAAACAAAAATATTTGCGGAGGATTAAAGTCTGTTAATGATGAAGTGGCTTTTTGGAGAAGGTATTAGTTGTCATTAGTGTCAAGCGTAGATGCTCTATTAATAATTAGCATGGATTTTAAGTATTTAGAGTGATGTTTTGAATATCATTAATTTCTTGCAGTCGTATTTCATTAATGCATGTATGAGGTGATGTGCCATGTGGTAGGCTTTAATTAACTTAAATTCTCATTTATAGTAGTAATTTCACTTGAGCTTTAGTTCTAATTAAGTAAAAATAGGTTTTGAAAGGTACCTGAAACCTTTTACAACACAATCATATGATAATCATTACAGAACAAGAAAAAAATGTGCAACACCACCCAAAGAAACATAGGCCCTAGTCCCTAAACACAGAAAAAGATAGCTGACAAAACACAAACAACAGTAGCAAAAGACAACAAAGAGAAAGCAAGGAAACAACTAGCAATCATTCATCAGTTCTTTAGCCTGGATGACCAGGAGGTCCATATTTTTTGCAGATGCCTTTAGATCCTCTAGATCAACATCCTTCTTTCTGGTGTTGGCACGGGTTCTTTTACCAGGCCTAGTGCTTTTCATAATCTCCTTGGTATCCTCAAAACTATTTTGCTCCATTTTGGTCACCAGAATCTTATTGTAGTCTGTAGAAGCCTTGAATATTTGGAAACTCTTCTCACTAATTTTCTTCAGAGCGCTTTCCATCTTTTCCACTTTTCTCTCCAAGCTAGAGATCTTGGCTTCATAGTTTTTTTCCTTGACCTCCTTGCTCAAATAATTGAGTTTCTTTTCCGTTTGTAGAACATTACTGTTGAGGTCCCCAAAAGACTCACCTTTACACACAGCTTCCATCCAATCTTCCAAGCTGGTAGCCAAGGGTTTGTCACCAAAGTTCACCTTTCTTGTCATGTTGGCAATTTTTTCCAGCTCCTTTAGGTCTGCCTTGATTTTCTCAGTATCCTGCGTAATGTTAACCATGTCAAAATGACCAAAATCCAGAATAATCTCTTTTTATTCTTTCCCTATCTAAACCTCTCCTTGACCTTTGTTGCCAACATCATCATGGCCCTAGTTTGTGTCCACATTGTCTTTATGGTTACCAAGAAGGGTGGTGCCTTTTCCAACATTATCATTTCTGATTTTATTGGTCTCATCCATATTATGGTGAACATTCTGGGTGTCATCTTTAGTATCATAACTTGTGCTTTCCATTTATTTTGTATTTTTAGCAGCCTTCTTTTTCTTATTTTTTCTGGGGATTTCATACATTTCCTCCTCCTCATCAGAGGATATGAAAATACTTCTTTTAGTTTTTCCACCTTTGGTCTTCTTGGCGTCTGTGTTCTTCTCCTTTTTGGAGGGATTTTTCTCTTTTTCCCTTTAGGGTTCTCCTCCTCCTCATATGTATTGTCATCATCCAGTTCAAAAGAAAACTCAGACTCTTCCATCTTTTTCTTATTTTTGCTGGTTTTCTTAGAGGTACTTCCCTTCTGATTGCCTTTCCCTTTAACATTGTTCCCCAAAGTGTCCATCAAGTCATCTTCAATGTCCTCCTCAAATTGATCACCTGATTCATCATCCTTTGTTTCCTCATCACCAGAGGCATTTCCCTTAAGGAAAGGTTTTTCAAATTTCTTATCTTTTAACAGATTGTAAATTAAAACCATGAGACCTTGATGAGAATCATGGTCCTCATTAGGGTCTTTCTGCAAACTACTCATAGAATTTCTCATAGAGCTAAAGAGATAGTAGGAATACTTATTTTTTCATCATATCTAAAGTGATTTAAAATGGCAACATGATGCCCATAGGCTTGGGAGAACCTACCATCTAGAGTAATGTAGCTAATAGCCGCATACAAAATGAAACACCAAGGACTACTGATTTTTTTGGGGTTATGTTACCCACCAACCCATTTGACAAGTCTGGCCGCTTTAGTGTCATTCTCAAGAAATCTATCTAGAGCTTTGTCAGAGACACTTCTGTCACGGTAGAATTTCATAGCCTCCTTCGAAAAACCAGTAGCCTTATCGATCAAATCTTCAGTGACATCAATCCACCAATTATCAAGCTTCCTATTCTTCCATTTTTTTTATAAAATACTTTGTAATGGTCATATTACACCCATGAAGCCCTTCCATGTAAGAAGTAAGAGCACCTTTCTACAAAATTTTCTAGACCTTGTCATTCTATCTCCATTCTTTGCAGCTTGTTGGCTCGTATCTCTTCTTGTTACCACCCATTTTACTTCTCTCATTCTAATCATAGCTCTTCATAATGCACTTACAACTAAAACCCTCAATTTTATGTGTGTTAAAAATCTTCAATAACACCCATAATCCATGAGAAGTGGCATCATGAAAGCGACGGGTTGTGTTGGGAATGACAGAGTCATTATTAATCCTTACAAATATCGACATATTTCCCATCATTAATTAATTTCATTTCTATACTTTGATTACCATGGATATGCTCCTTTGCAATGAAAGATTTAATATCGTATGGTAGATCCACTTCATCTTTCTATGTGTAAATGCTATCATTTCTACGAGCCTAGTTGGCTGCCCAATTAGCAACCCCATTCTCTTCACGATAGGCATCGATAATAATACACCTTTTCATATTTCTAATTATCTCCTTGGCACCTTGCATAATGTTCTCTATCATCCAAGAGGGAGGAGAAACATTATTAAAATATTTGACAATGTTTAAAGAATCCCCTTATAACTAAAGATTTTGATAATTGAACTCCTTAGCAAGCACAAGACCTTGGTAAGCCACCATGGCTTTCGCAACATGATTATTTTGGATACCTATAGTAATGGCCCTAATAGCCCTGCAGATGCCTTTTTTATCACAAAGGACAACACCACACCCTGTATTACCTAGGTTTCCTTTATAGGCCCCATCAAAATTTACCTTCATCCACCCATTTGGGGGAATTTCCCAAGTAGCTTCTTCCCTAGGATTACTTTGGTCATTATTCTTAACTTCAATTATCCAGTTTTTTAGGATATCAATATCCCCCACCACCTTAGTATTGGAGCAACTTTCCCTAATTTTATAATTTTCAATAATCAGTCTCTTGGTTTTTTTAAATAGTGTTTTGGGAGGGGTAGAAACCTCTCTAAAAATTCTATCATTCCTCTCTTTCCAAATAGACCATATAGTTTGGGGAAAAGCATAATTCCAAATCCTTTTAAGCTCCTTATTCACAGAGATGATATTCCAAGAATAAAACAGACTTTGAACATCCCAAGGGAAAACCCAATCCAGCTTGAAGGTCTTCAAAAGAAGAGACCAAATTTCTCTAGCAAAGGGACAATGAATGGACGAGTGATTTGAAAAATCTTCCTCCTTGTATGTGGTAAAATTGGCCTTGTTATTCAACCATACACTTCAACATAGTCTTTGTTCATCAGCCACATACATAAGTGAATATGAGTTATTCATCATGCATGCCTGTATGATTCAACCTGTTGCCTTCTATCTAGATGGGGGTTCAAATAGATCTCAGAATGAGAGTCTCACAACCATAGAATGATCTAAGAATGAAGGATTTTTCTCCATGAATTGAATTCAATGCAAGATTAATCTAAGAATTGAAAAATGCAAGATTAATCTAAATGAATTTAAACTATGTCATGATTAGAAATATGAGATTATTATAAGAAAAATGAAGCTATTCTATTTCAAATGAAAGCTTTTAACTAGAAATGAGATGATAAAATATAGCAACAATTCAGTATTCTAACAATGCATATTTTCTCCAAGGGGGCTTTGAATGAGAAATGAGAGCTCTTTCATAGATTGAGAGTCTGCTCAAAATAGAAAGTTTCCTTTTTGAAATAAAACAGATAGAAAATCTAGTTCAAAATAGAAATCTTTCAAAAAGGAAAGCGACGTCATAAAGTCGACTACACAAGCATCCGATCGCGTCGGTCCCAAAAATTTTAAAATGAGATTTTGAGCTATATAGGACTGTCTGATTTCAATTTTGATCCCGAAAATTGAACACTTTTCAAAATTAGATTCTATTTCAAATCATTTGGAATTGAAGAGTGAGAGTGAGGATCAGACACTTGGGCAGTAGTGATGAATCCAGAACACAGAAGAAGAACCCCTCAATGTACAAATTTAGGAGAACGCAATGAAGTGAGCATCGAATTGCTGCCACAATGCAAGTCTAGAATGAAATTGCAATCCTATGCTAGATGCAATCCCTAGGACATGGTTGTGAGACCCATTGTATAATTATCATCATTGAGCATTTTTGGAACATCAGAGTTGATACAATCCTTACTGGTGCCACTATAACCATAAGAATATGAATATGACTTTCATCGGATAAGATATGGGAAATGAATGTAAGCACTAGGGCACAAAGGCCAAGATGACCTAAACATTGTTTCTAGTTTGATGTTGCAAGAGTACACTAGTATCAAGGCATTCAAAGCCAAGATAACCATGAGTGTGATCATGCATAAACAAATAGAGCAATAACAATCAAGGAGATAGTACCAACCTCACCATGGCATACAAATAAACAAGATCAAGGGATGTGAGGCTTTTCCACCTTAGTGCGGGAGCTCTTATCACAGACACCCTATTTATTAGACATTTCTGGATCATCAGGACTACACCAAAAATAATTAGACAAAGAAAATATTAATGAAATCCATGAGAAAAGACAACATACAAAGAAATATTCAAGCATAGCTCAGCCAGTTTCAAAGTTTTTGAATATGTATGTGTAGAGGGTGTTGAAAAACACCGTTGTGCTTTTGAGTGCATCGTGTTTGATTGTTATCGGTAGATGTTTACATTTGAGATATCCAATGTGTTTTGAAAAACACAGATGTGTCCAAGGATAGTGTTAAAAAACACTATTTATGGTGGTGTTGAAAAATACCAGTTTGTGTCAGTAGAGAGTTGTCCTGTAGAAGTGACAAGATTACTGACTCGGGTGTAAGCCAAAGATGTGATCAAATTGGGGGACCCATGCCCCCAAGTAATGATGATTGACTTGACGTATGTTGCGAGGAAAAACTATATTTGATTGCCCCCATGTGTAGGACGCTGAATCAGTGTCAAGTGAGTAGGGTTTGTAAAGGAACTAGAGTGTCACAAAAGTGACCAAAAGCTATGTACAAACTAAAGCAAAGAATCATCAAGATCGAGTATCGATAGATAGAGAGCTTGAGTATAACTCCAACTGTAATGGATACGAGCAATCTCAATAGTATGGTGATAGTAGGCAGATGCAGTGAGAACCACTAGTGACTGATGTGAGAGAGATTCTCAAGTGAAGAGATCATAGTACTAGCTAGATATCAGTAGGCAGACACAGTGAGAACCACTGGTGACTGATGTTAGGGAGATTCTCAAGGAGATAGAACTCAGTATAAGCTAAGTGATAGTAGGTAGACATAGTGAGAACCACTGGTGACTCTCGCGAAGTAGATCCCAAAAGGTAATAGGACAGTGCCCCCTAGACTAGGAGGGTTTCCCTGAGAGTATGACCAGTTTCAATCCATGTAAGTTGGTGTCTTGACGGGTAACTGAAAGCATGCGGAAAGAAAATGCAAGTAGCAAGGCAGGAAAGCAGCAAAGAAGGAAAGCAAATGCATAAATCCAAGTGGTGCTACGATAGATATAGCAATATGGAACAAGAGGTGCCTGTTTACCAGGTTTTCACCTTCTTGGCAGAAATTCTTTTTTTTTTGCTACCATGACGCCTATTTGCTAGGTTTTCATCAATGACACTTTTTTTTTCTTTTTCTCTTTTTTTTTTGTATTTTTGTATTTTTAATTTTTTTGTATTTTTAGAATATAAGATTTTTTGGGAGATACATCAAAGCGCCTATCGCTAGGTTTTCACTAAGATGATCATTTTTTATGACTTTTTTTTATTTTTAGAATTTTTTCAGGAATTTACTATAATGAGCATACTGAATATGTCTCAGCTGTAGAACCATTTCAGATGAAGAGCGTTGATGGGATCTTTGAGTTGTTCTCCCTTAGTAGTAGAAATTTGATAAGTGCTAGACCCAAATACTGCAGTGACAACATACGGACCAAGTCAATTTGGTTCAAATTTTCATTTTTGGATCCGATGTTGTTGATTCTTAGGGTTCTCCCTCAGAACGAGGTCACCCACTTGGAAGTCCCTTGGGCGAAATTTCTTGTTATAGCTCTTGGAAATCCTTTTATGATATGCTCTCAAGTGATCGAACGCCACTTGCCAACATTCATCAAGTAGTTCTAGCTCTTGTAGCCAATATATTTTGTTATTATCATCAGTAATGAGGCCTTTCAGAGAGACTCATAGAGAAGGAATCTCAACCTCAATTGGTAACACAACATCTGCTCCATAAACCAAAGCATAGGGCGTAGCCCCTGTTGGTGTTCTTATGCTTGTCTTGTATGTCCAGAGAGCTGGATTGATCTGGAGATGCCAATCTCATCTAGATTTGTGCACTGTACGATGCAAGATTTTAAGGATTGTCTTGTTTGATGCTTCTGCCTATCTATTACCCTGAGGATAATAGATGGAAGACCAATGCTGATTAATTTTAAACTTAGAGCATAGCTCTGTCAAATCCTTGTTTTTGAATTGCCCCCATTATCAATGATTATTGCTGAGGGTACACCATACCTATAGATGATGTAGTTGAGAATGAACATAGCTACTAATTTTCCATTAGCAATAGTGAGAGGGACTGCCTCCACCCACTTGGTGAAATAGTCTGTAGCTGTGATGATGAAATTATGTCCATTTGAGGACGAGGGATAAATCTGACCCACCAAGTCAAAGGCCCATTGTTGAAATGGCCATAAAGTAATGAAGGGAATAAGCTCCTTGGCTAGAGCATGAATCCGATTACCATGTAGTTGGCACTATTTTCAAGACTTAGCAAACTGTGTAGCTTCTTTTTCCATATCTGGCCAATAGTAACCAGCTCTAATAAGTTTACGGGCCAGTGTCAGGCCATTAGAGTGAGACCCACAGATGCCTTCATGCACCTCTACCAATGCACATTTGGACTCATCGAGTTCTAAACACCTAAGAAGGGTACCATCTAGACCTCTCTTATACAAGTCGTTAGCTATGATGACAAACTGTGAAGCACTGCGGATTAAGTGACATTTCTCATTCCGGGTGTCAGTGTCCGGAACAATCTGGTCATGAAGGTAGGAGTAAATATTATGGTAGTGAGATGAGTCATGTCCAATGACAGAATAGATCATCTGGGAATTAGGGGAATCATAGGTTGGGTAGCATAACATCTCCACTAGGAATTCATGTCAGAAATCATTTTTGGGCATCTGTAGCATAGAAGCAAGAGTAGCCATTGCATGCACCGCTTTATTATTTTCCCTTGGAACTTGTTGAAATGTGATGTGCACAAAATACTTGCTAAGGTCATCAACCAACCATTTATAAGGTACCAACTTGTCATCTTTTGTCTAATAGATATAATTTACTTGATTGATGACTAATTGTGAATCTCCAAGAACATTGAGTTCATCCACTCGCCATTCAAGGGTGATCTTCATACCATTGTTCAAGGCTTCATACTCAGCGATGTTGTTTGTACAAGGAAACAACATCTTATATGATTTTGGTAAAGAGTACCTTTGAGGTGCAATGAACAATATCCCAACACCTGACCCCTATTGGGTAAAAGAACCATCAAAGGACATAGTCCAGGACCGGTGTGTAAGAAGTAATATGGACTCATCTGGGAATTTAATGTTCAATGGTTGATGATCTACTAGAGGTGCTTCCGCCAACTGATCTACAATTGCTTGCCCCTTGATGGATTTTCTCTCTACATACTCAATATCAAATTCACTGAGAAGCATAACCCATTTAGCTAGTCTACCTGTAAGGGTAGCTTTATTGAGAAAATATTTCAGAGGATCAAGTTTAGAAATAAAGCGTGTATTATGATCCAGCATGTAGTGCCGTAGGTTTTGTGAAGCAAATACCACTGCAAGGCAAGCCTTCTCTATAGAAGAATAGTTTGTTTTATATGAGACCAGAGTTCTACTAATGTAGTAGATAGCCCTTTATTTGTTGTTATGATCTTCTTGAGCCAATAGGATGCCCAATGATGTATCTGTAGCAGAGATGTAAAGTATAAGCGGCTTCCCATGAATAGGAGGCATCAATATTGGCGGGTTTGCAAGATACTATTTGATTTGTGTGAACCCTTCATCACATTCCTTGTTCCATTGGTAAGTCACTCCTTTGTGTAAAGTCTTGGTGAATGGTTGTGACTTGTCCGTTAGTTGTGAGATGAAGTGCCAGATAGACTGTAGTTGGCCTTGAAGTCCTCTCATTTGTCTGATATTCTTCGATGGTGGCATTTCCATGATAGCTTGAACTTTCGCAGGATCCACCTAGATGCCTTTTGCAGAGATAATATAACCAAGCAATTTTCCAGAAGTTACGCTGAATGTGCATTTCTTAGGGTTGAGCCTTAGATTGAACTATTCCATGTGATCTAATATAGGACCTAGATCTGCAAGATGTTTCTCTCATTGCATGCTCTTAGCTAAAGTGTCATCAACATAATCTTCCATTGTTTATGCATCATGTCATGAAATATAGTGGTGACAGCTCTCTGGTATGTAGCACCAGCATTTTTGAGTCCAAAGGGCATGACATTTGAACAAAAAATGCCCCATGCACATGTGAAAGTAGTTTTCTCTTGGTCCTCTGGCGCAATCTTTATCTGGTTGTAGCCAGAGAAACCATCCATTAGTTAAGTACATTTCGTATCATGTTGTCATATCTACAATCATATCAATATTGGGCAATGGAAAGTCATCCTTAGGACATGCCTTATTCAAATATCTAAAGTCTATGCATACTCGGATAGATTTTTCATGTTTTGATACTGGAACAATGTTAGAGATCCATTTTGCATAGTCAATTGCTAATAAAGGGGACTCCCCTTAATATCACATGTACATGACATAAACAAAGAGAAACAACAAAAATTTGCAAGAACAGAAAAATTGGCTTCTTATTGGCTCCACAAATGTGGAATTACAGACTTCAGAATTACAGTATCAAAAGCCACATGGGCATCCCTTACAATAATATGTAGGACAAAGCCTCAAATAACCACCCAGAACTGCCCTAGAAAACACCACGGGCCTTCCTTAAATAGGCAATTTTCCACCGCCCGAGAAGG
>MU227386.1:3793459-3809320 GCA_018584345.1 Thuja plicata | reverse complement strand
GACCAACTTACTAAAAATAGTAAGTTTCCAAAAATAGCAGCTTTGTACAAAATAGCCCTTATTGAATAGAAAAACACAAATTTTTGGGTGATGCAAGATTGCCCTTACACCCAGGATGCTCCTGCATATAAAGGGGACTCCCCTTAATATCACAAGTACATGACAAAAACAAAGAGAAACAACAGAAATTTGCAAGAACAAAAAAATTGGCTTCTTATTGGCTCCACAAATGTGGAATTACAAACTTTAGAATTACAGTATCAAAAGCCACATGGGCATCCCTTACAATAATCTGTAGGACAAAGCCTCAAATAACCACCCAGAACTGCCCTAGAAAACACCACGGGCCTTCCTTAAATAGGCAATTTTCCACTGCCCGAGAAGGTTCCAGAAATCTAGCCATTAAGGCTGACTACCCTTAGCATTTAATTATTTTTCATTTTTATTACAAAAGGGTCGGCTTTAAATATTTACAAAACATGAGATTAGGTAGCCCAACTTCCGGAAGCCATAACTTTTGAACTGTAGCTCCAATTGGCTATTATAACCACTTTCCGGAAAGGGGAGATCGCAATCTACAGTGCTTGATTTGCGAAGCGCTAGTTAGTTAGGGGTTCGACCTTGATCTGGAGCCTCTAAGGTCCTTAAAATTGAGCTCAAAGGTTTTGCACCCTAAAATCTCAATAGTAAATCCTTAATAACTTCACTAATACAAATGATCTGGAAATGAAATTCAACTGGCATTCTTATATGACTAAGATGAACCTTCACCTGGAAAATTAGAACATTTTGAGTTCAAACGACCAACTTACTAAAAATAGTAAGTTTCCAGAAATAGCAGCTTTGTACAAAATAGCCCTTATTGAATAGAAAAATACAAATTTTTGGGTGATGCAAGATTGCCCTTACACCTAGGATGCTCCTACATCAATTGCTCTGATGAATACTACCTTTAGAAGTTTCTCCAATTCAGCTTTGACAAGTAGAGCCACATGTGGATGCATTTTCTGAAGCTTTTGCTTAACAGGATTGACGCCTGGTGCAATGGACAAATGATGCATGATAATATTAGGGTCTAATCTTGGCATATCTGAATATTTCCATGCAATGTTTATTTTTTTACTCTGGAAGAATGTAATGAATTCCTCTCTTTCTATCTCAGATAATGATTGTGCCAAATGAATGATCGGAGGTTCATCTTCTGTACCCAAGTTGACTGGTTGAGTTGGTTCAATAAGTACAGATGATTGTTCCTGGAAATGACTCAGAAGTGTATCAAGTATCTCATCCTCAGGCACCTCAGAGAGGTTTTCACCCTTGAATACATCCTTTATTTTGACTTTTTTAGGCTCTGACACTGCCACAATGTGGTTTTCACCATTAGAGCACCTATTTTTTCTTCTTTTGATTTTTTGACTAAGATACTTGATATCAGCCTTGGTCATGTTGACACTTTCTTCACTAGTGGAGGACATTACAGGTTTGATAGCATGGAGGTAACAGGCAAGACTGTAATCATTTTGGAACATAAGGACTTCATTAGATGGGGAGGGAGAGTTCCAGTCTATAAGCTTGGGATGGAGGAGTGAAAGAGAAGTGACAGGTTCAAGTGCATTCACGATATAATCATTGAAAGCACAGATGAGCAAGTTGAGACCTAGAGCGATCTCATCCAAAGGTGTAGTCGAATTCCTTTGATTCCTAGAGATCATAGTAGATGACACGTAAACATCTATGGAGTCGGACTCGTTTAACCTTACACTAGACCCTTCACCTATATTGAGAAGGTTTTCATGCGTGTGAATTGTATCTATATCTCTATTAGAGGTGGCATATGACAAGTTGTCAAACTCATATTCATGGAAGTCCATTTCATCATTAGGCATCATATCAAGAACATGAGTGAAATCAACCCTCTGTCCCTAGTTTGGGTGACATATGCCTAAAACATCCACTATGGTGAGATAAGCACCTTGTGACATAGGTTCTTCATCAATTCCTATAGCATCCTCTGCTACTTGTTTAGTGAGGAGTGGTTGGGATTCCTATTCAAACTGCTCTTGGAAGTGTGTGGTATGTACAAATCACCCTGATGATCTGAATTGATAGTGTGCATTTCTTTCCACCGCTCATAGGTTAATGGAGAAAGTGGAGTGGTTTTATCAGAAGTGCTATCAGTCATGATTGTACTGACATGCGGTATAAAGTCATCTGGCTCAGCAAAGAATGCTGCCAGATTTGGAGGAATGGGATAAGGGAGGTAGTCTTCCTCTGAGCTATCTTCAGACTCTTCAGTATTCGATGTATCTTCACGTGTTGGTTGTTGATTTTTGTGAGGTACAAATTGGTTTATTCCCAGTTGAAATGTGAGCTTCTTGAATCCTATACCTATAGAGTCACGTGTTTGGCGACCGATAGCTTCAAGTGGTGCAATCAATCCTTTATGATTCGTACCTATAGGACCATTTCCTTTGTACCCAAAGCATTGCATAATAGTTAGACCTTTGCCATACTGTTCAAGATTTATGTCATAAGGTGGAGTGGTTTGTTCAGAAGTGTCCTCTCCTTTATAGATCTAGGCTTTGATAGCCCTATTTTTAGCTTCTTCTTCTAATGGTACTGTGGCTTGTACAAAGGTACCACCATATTTTGTTGGAGGAGGAACTGTAGAAGGTTTAGTGATTTCAGAAGGTCTCCCAAAAGAACGTGGAAACAAAGGCAAAGATGTAACAAATAGCACTGGTTCAATCTAATATCCTCCCATGTTAGTTTCCTTGAGTGTCAGATCCTTTTCCATTTCTTTTAGTTTAGTCTCGAAGATCTCAATAGACTCTCTGTTGGTGGGCACAAAGATGTCAGCAGATTTTGTGAGTGTGTTGCAATCATAGCGTGTATTAGCAGGTATAGTCACTTCAAATCCTTGGAATGGGAATTTAATGCACTGATGGTATGTTGAAGGGACAACCTGCATTTCATGGATCCATGTCCTTCCCAATAGAATATTGTACACTAAAGGAATGTCAAGCACTTGACAGATAACATCTCTTTCAATAGGACCAACTCTTATTGGAAACACAAATAGCCCCTTAGATTTTCATTCTTCTTCATCATATGTTTTAATAGTAATATTTTTGCAAGCATCTATGCAGTCTTTGCCGTAGCCTAACTCAGAAAGGAAGCTATCAGAGCAAATGTTGAGGCCAACGCCATTGTCTATGAGAACACGACAAACATGATTTGGACCAATCATGACTTCAATGTGCAAGGGGTTATTATGCGGGTGACTCAAAGAATGGTTTTCTTCCTTAGAGAAAGAAAAGTAATGCGAGGATGTCAAGTGACCTACCATGGATTGAAACCGGTTGAGATCAAGATCTTTTGGGACATTTTCCTTAGTGAGGGCTTTGTCAAGGATCTCCCTATGAGAAGGGGATATTTTTAGCAGCTCAAAGATGGTGATCTAAGAATTTGTACATTTTAATTGTTCTACAATGTTGTAATTGGCAACATTAGATGAGGAACCCAATTTTGGATTCTTATTGGCAGAGCCAACAGTAGTTTTGTCTGCAGGTTGTGTCGGTGTAGACGTAGAAGGCTCAGGGCCTTTGAGAATGATCTTAGCACAAGATTGAGTAATAGCGTTTGCACTAACCTAAGATTGTTCTTGTTCAGAGGACTGAGGCACAGGCCCTCGCAAGATGAAAGGAGTTTTGGGCTTGGGAGTATCTTCCCTTCCCTTGAGAATGATGACATTACAGTATTCAATATCAACAGGCTCAACCATATTAATGACATTGTCATTATTGGTGTAGGTATAGTTGACCTTGGCATCAATATTTTTCCTTTAGATGACTCACCTTTCCCATGAGGATGAAATGGATCATTAAAAGCTTGGTGGTCTAAGTTCTTGTTGTGACTTCCCACAACAATAACCTCACTATCGATGAGATCCTATATTTTATGCCGTAATTTAAGACAAGTAGCCATTTTATGACCTTTGTTTTGGTGAAAATCACAATAAGTAGATTCATTCCACCAAGAGGGTCTTGGTTGTAGATCATACGGTCGTGAATTATCCAGTGGAGTAAGTAAATGGTTTTCCAAGAGAGTCTTGTAAACTGCATCAAGAGGTTCTCCTAAAGGAGTGAATTCACGCTTGGGTCTAGGTGCCCAAGGTTTAGAGCTAGAAAAACATGAAGTACTTGGTTTGGATTCTGTGGCAACCTGTTCAGTGGCTTTGGATACTTGCATTGTGGTAATGAGATTAAAGGAAGCCTTTGAAGGCTTGGGAGTCACATTGTCTACAACTCCATCATTCACAACATTCTGGTTCTTGTTGGGATATTTGGGTTTATCTTTGCTTGAGGAGGAAGACCCTTATTTAATTTCCTTGTGTAAGGTCAATTCTCCTTTCTTGATCATAAATGTCTCAATTCTCATAGCTTTCCTAATCATGTCATTGAAGGTTAGAGGACCTTGCAGCTGTACTCGATACCCAAAGTTGGGAAGAAGATTGTCTAGAAAGATGTCCAACTTTTTAGATTCGGGTAGTTTGTGAGAATATTGTGTATAAAGTTGTCTCCATCTTTAGAGAAATGTTAAGAAGGATTCCCCATGATTCTATTTCAAGTTGCAAAGATCTTAGATGTGAACCAGGTGTTGGATGTTGTGAGAATAGTGTTTTAGAAATAAATTGGCAATTTTGTCAAAAGTTTTGATGCCAGTTGGTAGTCTAGAGAACCACTCCATAGCTGACCCTCCCAAAATATGTGGGAAGAGACACATGAGATAGGTTGTGTCATGTATAAAATCCATAGAGAGAGCACCAAACTCTCTAAAATGATCCTGGGGATCAGATGTACCCAAGTAATTATCATACTTTGGAAGTTCAACTCCTTTCGGAAAAGGAGGCATGCATAGAATCTTATCAAACGGGAATGGAAAAATGCTTTCCAGGGTGAATTGAGTGGTAGGTTTTTATTTTGCCTTCATGAGTTGAAGGAGTTTCTCTTGCATTCCTTGCATTTTCTTTTGCAAGTGGGAGTTTTCAATTTCTTCCTCTTTCTCAACAAGTGTCTCTACCTTGTAATCGGAGGGGAGTTTGGCTCCTTGGTTGGCCAATTTGAGAAGTTATATCTCCTTCTCTTGTTTCATTAGGACACCATCATTCTCATGAAGTTTTTATTATTGTGAGCATCTAAGATATCTTCTTGGGTTATTTCTCTCTCTTCATCAGGAGGAGGGTCTTGAAAAGAGAATTTACCCTTGGTTTTAGAGAGATCATCTCTGCTATGTTCATCTGATTGGTCATGATCTTCCATCTTGCTAGAATGCAAGTGTTCAAAGTGTAAAGACTCAGTATGAGAAGGTTGATTGTTTTCAGAATTTAGATCCTCTTGGAACAAAGGGTTTCAAACCTGACTAAAATCCACTGAAAATGACTATTTGATGTAAGGTCGATGTACCGGAGAGGGAGATCAAGATGATTCCTCACTAGATGTAGCCGACAATGGTGTGGAAAATGCAGATTTGTCTTGATTGATTGAAGGGAATATTTTTCCACTTCGAGTTGTAACAGTCATAGACAGAGATTATACAAGGGATGTGAACTAGGACCACACTTGAAACTGTCTCAAAGTGAAAATGCACAGAAAGTGCCAAAACGTGAAGTATCCTCGGTGCAAATCGTCAGAAATGAGGCTAGAACAACCAAGAGGTGACTATTGCAACACAAGGCATGACAAAACAAATGAAATAGACCAAAAGATATGAGATGAGACCAGTTTAAGCAAGAATCATGTAATTCTCAACCCAAGAAACCAAGTTGCAGACTGTGTGCAGTTAGAGGGTAGATAAACAGACCTAGATTAGAGACCAGATTTAGCAGAGGTACGCTAGACAGATAGGAAATTGCTTGCTATTTTGACAAAAGGCTTTAGACTTGTGCAAAGAAGTACTTTCTTGCACAAAGATTCTCACAAGTGCATATGAAACTATGCATTCTCGCATGAAAAAATGATGACAGAATAGTGAAAAAGTGACAGACTGGTGAATAGAATAATAGCAAGATTGCAAAATGTTGTGCGATGATTGCCAGCGTGTCACGCAAAATTTCTCAAATATTGATGCGAAGATGGTAGAATGTCGCACGAGACTTGGCAATTTTGACAAATCAAAGTCTACAAAATTAGACAGTTAAGACCAGATTGTATTTCTTGAGACAAGATAATGTTTTTTTCTGACAGAGAGTTCAAGTTATAGATCATTTTGGACATGTTCCAATTTGACAGTTTGTGTGATTTGATGTTCGTTTCGATTCTTTAAATGATACACCCATGCAAAACACATTAAGCAGAATGTTTGCAATACCAAAATAGATACATCACAATCCTAGGATAGCCAAGGCAGTATTTGTTGAATCCCTGCTTGAACCAAAGTTTAGCTATGCCTACTCTTAGCGGACAACTTAGAAGCTTGGAGGCACGGGCTCCTCCTTACATGTGCACTCACTTCTCAAGCACACCAAGCTTTGAACCCCAAAGGAATTTCTTCCCAAAGGATTGTTATCTCTACTAAGAGCCGTAAAAGTATGGGGCATCTTAGTCGGTCTCTAACCTTCCGCGCCAAAAAATATAGGGTTTTTTGGATACTATAACAATAGTTTGTAGTAAGGACATCCATTTAGGTGGTTGTGATCAAGTCATTTTCCCAATAAAGGGGGCTCTCCCAATCCTTTCAAAGCAAGGCTTTCACTTTAACGATGTCCAGACTTTAACGCACCACTAGGGTACTAGAGGAGATTTTGGTTGCCACAACGAATTCACACCTATCCATTATGAGATTAATCACAATGGCATTTTTATATACCAGTTCAGAAGGGCTTGGCTTTATCCTGTTACCGGTTGGGCATCCACTCTCACTGGCTCTACTAAAGCTCTTGGGAGGTAGCCACATTAGAAGAACCATATGAATTTATCTTACACCCAAGATCCATAAAGGCGAGGGGAGAGGATACATTTATATAGTTCTTAAAATTACAATCTATAAAACAATACAATCACACAAGACAATGATTCATTTTAAGAACCAACTGAAGTGTGTTCTAACTATTGAAAATAGACATGAGAGTTTTGTGAAAACATGTATGTCTTTGACAAGCATCCTGCAGTAAATATGTCAGTAGTTTGTAATTTCTTTCTTTATTTCAGCGTCTTGAAAACCACCATTTAGCTGTTTCAATGATAAAACCAGAAAAGCACAGTCAACAGCAAACAAAAACCATTAGTGGTTTGAAATCAGCAAAAATAGAGATATCAAAAACTAAAATTTAAAGCTCACTGGAGTCAAATGTTGCATGAAGAAGTGTTACGATTCACACGGAGAATCCCAACTATACGCGTGAAGAAATGCATATACTTGCAAAATGTCATGCAGTTATAAGAGAAATTTCATGCAAACTTTCTTCATGGAGTCGTACAGACGAAATCTAGAATTGATCAAAAAGTGTAAAAAATGAGGCCAGAAAGTAAAACTTCGAGCCTAATGGTGGGCGCCGGAAATGTATGTGGTAAAATTGGCCTTTTTATTCCACCATACACTTCAACATAGTCCTTGTTCATCAGCCACATACAGAAGTGAATATAAGTTATTCATCCTGCATGCGTGTATGATTTAACCTGTTGCCTTCTATCTAGATGGGGTTTTGAATAGCTCTCAAAATGAGAGTCTCACAACCATAGACCGATCTAAGAATGAAGGATTTTTCTCCATGAATGTAATACAATAAAAGATTAATCTAAGAATTGAAAGATGCAAGATTAATCTAAATGAATTTAAACTATGCCATGATTAGAAATATGAGATTATTCTAAGAAAAATGAAGTTATTCTATTGCAAATGAAATATTTTAACTAGAAATGAGATGATAAAATGTAGCAACAATTCAGTATTCTAACAATGCATAGTTTCTCCAGGGGGGCTTTGAATGAGAAATGAGAGCTCTTTTATAGATTGAGAGTTTGCTCCGAAAAGAAAGTTTCCTTTTTGAAATAAACTAGATAGAAAAGCCAGTTCAAAATAGAAAGTTTTCTTTAAAATAAAACAAAAAATTGTTTTCCCTTTGCTTTTAACTATTTTCTTTTTTATTTTAACTGTTTTCTTTATGATTTTAACTGTTTTCTTTCACTTTAAAGCACAGTTAATTCAAAGTTTCTATTTCTGAACAGGAGAGAAATTTTTTGAGAGAATATTTAATTTAATAAATTGAATATGACCTCATAAATGTGTTTTTCTCGATTATCTGAATAATTAAATTCAATTATTGAAATGAGGATATTTATTTAATAATTAAATATTATTTAATTCCTTTTTATGTGTTTTAGCTAAAAGGGGTGAATTTAATTTAATTAAAGTGCTAGGACTTTATAATTAAATTAATTCAATCATAGGGTTTGTTTAGCCAATATATATTTAGGAATTAAACATAATGTATGATTAATGCAAATTTAGGATTTTCTGCATTTGACACTTAGGTCGAGTAGAGTCAATCAAAACTTAGAATTGCCTAGTACAGTAGGACTTTGATGATTCAGAAGAATGACAAATGCAACAAAATTGGTTAGGGTTGAAAGATGCCAATTTTGGGGTGTTACGTTACCTACAAAGAATACACATGTTAGGCAAACACATACCCCTTTATTGAGGTTATCAATAGTGAGGATCTTATTTTGAAGCAGCATCCAGAAGAAAATGCTAATTTTGGGGGTCGGGCCTTTCGTCCAGGCTTTGGCCCATAATAGAGCTTCAAGACAATCAAAATTTTGATTTTAGGAGGAGGCCATAGTAAAGTTTCCATCAGTAGTAAATTTCCAAATCAATTAATCTTCCATATTGTTCAATATGAAAGAATTGAGGGCAATGTTCACAGTTTTGAGAGCCAGATCAAAAGAGGAGAGGACCTTCCACTGACCACCATCCCAAAAATCAGAAACTTTGGAGCCTATACTAAGCTTAAAAAGGGTAGCATAAGTTCCCCAGAGAGAATTATCAGATAAGGGATCATCACCCATCCAAACACTTTCCTAAAAATATACCTTATCACCTTTTCCCACTTCCCATCTAACCCCCCTTTTGATAAGGTCTTTTTTTTTATTCACATTCTCCCAAATGAATGAACCTTGAGGATTATCTTCATTTGCTAAGAAATCTTGGAGAGAAGGGAAGTTCCTTTTATATTTGTTGTTCCATATAATACTACATCCTCGCTTCGATTTATAACCCCTCCAACCAAGCTTAGCAAGAAGTGAAGCATTAAAAATTTGTATACTTCTGAGACCAAGAACCCCCTTAGATTTTGGCATGCACACCATTTCCAAAGAATCTAGAGTGAATCTCTTTTCTTTTCAACACCTAACCAAAGAAAATTTCTTTGGATTTTCTCAATATCTTCAACATATTTATTAGGGATTCTGAAGAGGCTCAAAGTATAAAGAGGAATACTCTGGAGGGAGGATTTTAATAATTGGACTTTACCAGCCTGACTGAGAAGGGAACCTTTCCACCCTGTGAGTTTCTTGTGAAATTTGTCAAAAATAGATCTCCAAAAATATTGATAAGGATTTATACCAAGGGGGAGGCCTAGGTAAGTGGCAGGAAGTTGACCAATCTAACAACCCATAATTCTACTTATTTTTTGTTGTCTGAAATCAAGAGTATTAATTAAATAAAGGGAACTTTTGATCCAATTGATAAATTGACCAGTGGCATCCCCATAAGTATTAAGATCCTTTTTGAAATTCTTGGCTTTAGAGATAGAAGCTTCACCCATGAAGACATAGTCATCAACAAACTATTGGTGGGAGCAGACCTGATTAGAAGATGAAGGTCTCAGAGCTTTAAGGTCTCCTTTTTGAACCAGTCTGGCAATATATCTCCCCAAACACTCAGCCAGAATAATAAAAAAAACAAGAGAGAGGGGATATACCTTCCTTAGATGCCTGGAAAATTTGAAGTAAGGTGTATGGGAGCCATTGACCAGCACAGAAAAGGTAATTGAAGAGACAGGATGCATCACAATCTTAATGCAATTTTGATTGAAACCAAAAGCCTTAAGATTTTTTTGTAAAAAATCCCAGTCCACTATGTCATAGGCCTTGGAGAAGTCAATTTTCAAGATGAACCCTTCTTTTCTATCCATAATCAAAGAATGCATGTTTTCATGAACAGTTATTATCAAGTCCAGGATCTGTCTGCCTGGCACAAAGATAATTTGTTGTTGAAAAATTAATCTGGACAGCAGGATCAGGATCCAAGAGTTAATAACCTTAGAGATTACCTTATATGTGGAATTATATAGACTGGTAGGTCTAAAGAGGTCCATAGTATCACCCCCTATCTTTTTATGGATAAGAGCAATGAAATTACCATTGATTTCTTTTTAAATACGCTTTGAACCAAAAAAATTATTTGAAAACACTCGTGACATCCTCTCTGACAATTATCCAATACTTCTGGAAAAAAACATAGGATAACCATTAGGACCCAGGGATTTGCTAATTTCAAAAGAAAAGACAACCTTTCTCATTTCTTCAATAGAGGGGATAACATTGAGAAGCCGATTGTCATATTTAGATAGGATTTTAGGGATATTCTCCAAAATCTCCTGTTGATTATTCTTATCCAATGAGGTGTCCTGAGTAAGAAATATAGAGAAAAATTCCATAGCCTCCTTAGATATTTCCTCATCCTTCTCCATTATTCTATCATTCACCTTGATTTTAGAGATTCTATTAGCTTCTTTATGCTTAATGGTTTTCATGTGAAAAAATTTAAAGTTTTTATCCCCTTCTTTAAGCCAAACATTTCTAGTCGTTTCCTTCCAAAATGTTTCTTCTTTATGAACAATATCATGATATTTAATTAAGACTTCACTCTCTTTCTCCTTTGGGATACTCATATAACTGTCTTTTTGGATAAAATCCTGAATATCCTTCAGTTCCAAAAGAATACCAACCTTTGAGGAAAAAATATTGTTGAAAGAGTCTTTGTTCCATCTCTTGATGTTATCCTTGACATGTCTGATTTTATTAGTTAACCTATACATATTTGTACCTTGAATCTTGATTTCCCACCAATCACTTAATCTATGAGTCCGATGAGGATGAATAGTCCACATTTTTTCAAATCTATAGGGGAAATGCATTCTCATAGAGATCAAATCAGCAATAAAAGAGAGGGGATAGTGGTCTGACCCCATTCTAATAAAAGTAGTCAAAGAACAATAATAATGTTGATACCAATCATCAGAGATAAGGGCCCTGTCAAGTCTCACCTGAATAAGTTCATCACCCTCTATTCTATTTGTCCAAGTAAATTTAACTCCCTCGAGATCAATATCAGTCAGAGCTTAACTAGAAATGAAGTTCATCAAGTAAAGCCCGTTGTCCAGATTAGGCTGGTTACCACCAAATTTTTCATCTTCCTTCAGTGGGGTGTTAAAATCTCCTATTATAATTCAACATTCATTCACAAATTTTTTTTGATCTATTCAAGGTTATTCCAAAAAAAAATTCTACCTTTTTTAGTATTAGGATCATAAATATTCGTAAGAATCCAAGTAGATCCATCTTTAATATGTTGAAATCTGATGCAAGCCAACTTATTTTCCTAGATAAGAACATCACATTTAATCACATCCCCATTCCAGTAGGTAGCAATTCCTCCTGAAGCACCTTCAAAGTTCCCTCCACTAACCATACCATTTTTATAAAAATTTAAGCTTACAACCTTCTCCTTAGACATTTTAGTTTCCTGAATCAACATAATATCGGGTTTGTTATCTCTAATCAAGTTTCTGATTAAGTCCTTCTTCTGAGTTTTATTTAGCCATCAAATATTCCAAGAGATGATCTTTTCTTTTTTACTAGACCTGACTAGTTGATGGTTTTTTTAGTACCATCCGCTATGTTCTTGATAGCCTCCTAGTTTATTTTTCTAGAGTTAGTAGGTCTCTTTGGTGACAGCTGGCATCCTCCAACATCTGGCTAATTGAATCTTGTACTCCTTGTGGATTTAGAGACTTTTTTTTCTTACCTTTTGACCTCTCAATTTTAGTAAAGGTATCATAGTCAGGACCTTGGTTTCCTAGCACCTTATCTATTTCATCCTTATTTCCCCATATAGGCATCTTTATTTCCTCACATGAAACCTTGAAAATAGATTGAGAGTTCAGAGATATGTCTGAGAACCCATGGCCTAGGATGGTGTCATATTGTGTATCATAAAAATATAACTCCCATGTGTTTGGTTGTTTCTCCCCATTCAATTTGTTTAATTCTCCCTCCCCATTCAAGTTGTTTAGATCTTCCCTTTCTTGGGTTAATGACTAATTGCCTTCTATAAAAACCTGACTAGGCCTTTCAAGATCACTATTATCTTCTTTATAGTTCATTTCTAAAGTATCATGTCTATGCCCCTCCTTCTACTCAATCATATTGTCATTCTCATCTTGCTTCATATCAGTAGAATCTATCTCACCCGAAGCCTCCATTTCCTTATTTTTATGTTCTTTCTATCTGATAGTAATCATTTATTTTATGTCATTCCCCTTATTGTATTCCAATTTGTTATTATTGACAGTCTTTTCTTCTTACTTTTTTGGGGTAGAGCTAGGTACTCCCTCTGAAGAATCTTTGTTCTTTTCAACTGGTTTCTAGACCTTTTTTTGAACCTTCTTATTGTTAGTCATACATTTTTTGGCCCAATGTCCCATATTTTTGCATCAAAATCATGCAAAGGGGATATATTTAAAATCTATCTTTTGAGTCGACATCCCTAGCTTGGATTCCATTTTGATTTGCTCAAGCATGTGTACTTCAGGAATGACACCAACATAGATTTTTGCATGCGTCAATCTTTTTCTTGATGCAGTAACTGGATCAATTTATAATAGTTCCCCAAATGAACATGCTATTGCACTAAAGATATCTTCATTCCAATACTCTAGAGGAATTCCAGGTAGCTTAACCCAAACAGGGACTTGGACCATGAAATATTCCTGGAGAGACATATTTGGGTACCACTTCTTGATGATTATATTTTTCCATTATTATACAAAGGAAACAGTTTTTGAACCATCACTAACATTATCACTGAAAGAAAGGTTTATAGTGCAACCCAACACAACAGTTCACAAAGGTCACCGAAACTAGTTTTCACTGACAGACAGGTTACAATGTAAACTAACAACGCAACCTACAGTGCAAAATGATAGACAATTTTACAATGTAAAATGAAAGATATTCTATAGAGAAAACTTAGAAGCATAATGTCTATAGAGACATCACCAAGGAAAGAAAATAGAGCAACCCAAGCACCAGTCTACCGAGAGACAACTTGATGAAGGGTGCTCCCCTTAATGCCACAAACACATAACAGAAATAGAGAAGCAACGACAATTTGCAAGAATAGAAAATGGGCTTCTTATTATCTCCACAAATGTTGAATTACAAAATTTAAAAATTACAATATGCAAAGCCACATGGGCATTCCCCTTACAATATCCTGTAGGACAAAGCCTTGAATTATTGCCCAGATCTACCCAGAACTACCCTAGACAACACTACGGACCTTCTTTATATAGGCAATTTCCACCACCCGAGAAGGTTCAAGAAATCTAGCCCATAGGGCCGACCAAACTTAGAATTATTTTATTTTACAATTTATTACATCATAGTCGGCTCAAAATAACTTTTGAAACCCGAATATAAATTTTGAAGAAAATTTATTTTCTGCCATTTCAGGTGACCCAGCTTCCGAAGACCATAAGTCATCGCCAGTTGACCTGATTGACTATTATGACCCCAATCTAGAAAGGCCACGAAGCGCTCTACAAGCTTGATTAGCGCAAGCGCTTGTCCCCCAAATTTTTGACCTCATCTGGGGCCTCTAAAGCCTTCAAAATTGAGTTCAAAGTTTCTGTACCTTGCTGCCAATACTGAAAATCTTTAATATCTTCAAAACTAGACCTGATCTAGCCATGAAACTTTACTAGAAGGCTGATAAGACTGAGATGAACCTCTACATGTGAAATCAGAACATTCTAAGATCGTATGACCAACTTACTAAAAATAGCAAGTTTCCATAGATAGTAGCTCTACACAAGATAGCCCTTATTGAAAAGAAAACAAAAATATTTTTGGGTGATTCAAGATTGCCCTTACACCCAGGATGCTCCTGCATCAGACACCCAGGGTAATTTGAGAAGTGACCCTATCACAACTTAGGTGTGCAGAGGAAAACCAAGACGGTTAACCTCCTCCCTTGTCAGCCATGATGAATCTTTAACAGGTCATCCTTTCCACTTGACCAGATATTCTTCATATGTCCTGTTCCTTATGCTTCTACCAACACGACTGTCCAGTATGTCTTCAATCTCCTTGGTATCTGAACTACCTACTAGAATACTCCACTGTGTTGCTGTGATCTCATCTTCAACACCTCCTTCATGATACTCTGTCAAATCTGAAATGTTAAACACTGGTGAAATATTTAGCTCACTAGGCAATTCTACCTCATATGCATTTCCTGAATCATGCTTCTTCAGTATCTTACATGGTCCAAACTTTATTTTCAGCTTATTATATGTACCAACTAGAAACCACTCCTTCCGTAAGTGAACCATGACTTCATCCCCAACCTGAAATTCCTTGTCTCCTTTTCTTATCTGCCTTAGCCTTATACTATGCATTCATTTTGGTAATGTGCTTCCTCACTTCCTCATGGATGTTCTTCAAGTGTTTTGCAAAATCCTCAGCTTCAGCACTACTTATTTCTCCTTTATCTATCTTCCTCAATTCAGATGCATTTCTTGGACTACTTCCATATACAATCTGGAATGGTGATTTACTAGTGCTCCTGTTGACAGAATTATTGTATGCAAATTTTGCCTGTGGTAAAATCAAATCCCATCTTATTAGCTTATCTCCAACCAAACATCTCAGCAAATTCCCCAAACTCCTATTCACCATCTCCATCTGTCCATTAGTCTGTGGATGATGTGACAAACTAAACTTCAAATCTATCTTCAACTTCTTCCACAACGTACGCTAGAAATATCCAACAAACTTAGTGTCTCGATCTGAAACTATGGTCTTTGGAAAACCATGTAGCCTCACCACTTCTCTAAAAAATAATTCTGCTACATGAACAACATCATTAGTCTTCTTTCAGGGAATGAAATGTGCCATCTTCAAAAATCTGTCAACCACCACAAAGATTGAATCGTGTACCCACCAAGTCCTCGATAAACCAAGAACAAATTCCATACTAATATCCTCCCAAGGATTCTCTGGTATAGGTAATGGCTGATACAACCCTGTATTCTGCTTCAATCCTTTCACCATCTGACATACTCTACAACTCTGTACAAACTTCTTCACGTCTTGCTACAACTGTGGCCAATAATAATTCTCACTAACCAAAGCAAGGGTTTTATCATGAACAAAATGTCCAGCCAATCCTCCGCTATGCTTCTCCTTGATGAGATTCTCCCTCATAGAACTTTTCAGAATGCACAACTGACTCCCTTTGAATAGCATACCATCCTGGATGATGAAATCCAGCCATTTTGTCCTATCTATAGTAACAGGTTCTGTACAAGCTTTCCAAGCTTCACCAAAATAAAGATCCTTTGGATACAAATTCTTGAGTTCATTGAACCCAACCACCTCAATCTACATCTATGTCAGCAATAGTTGCCTTCTGCTAAGGGCATCTGCAACCCTGTTAGACTTTCCACTCCTGTGTTTCAAAACAAATGTATAACTCTGCAAAAATTCAACCCATTTCAAATGCCTTTGATTC